>QVNV01024137.1:0-49007 GCA_014825455.1 Pseudomyrmex pallidus | reverse complement strand
GGGGGGGGGGGGTGAGAAGAAAGAAGGGAGGGAGCCGACCGTGTAGCACGCGCTCATAAACGACTAACTTCGCCGCACCGCTTTTCCCCGCGATGCTTTTTCCCTGAGACTTCGCGAGATTTTCTTCCTTCCGCGCGGAGGGAAAACCCCATTTGGGGAAAGGCAATGATTCGACGCGACGGCTCTCTTTACTTTCGCGTCGTTCACCGCGCGAACGATCGTCCGGGATGTTACTGCGATAGTTTCGGATAAAACAAAGAGACTGCTTTTTTTTTTTTTTTTTTTATTCAAAAGAAAAGACCAGAAGTTTTATAAATGTTCTTCTTCAGTGAATATTCAAATGTTGCGTTAAATGTTTTCTCCAAGAAGTGCGCAAAGAACATTTGACGTGTGTCTTGAAAAAAAAAAACAAATGTCCTTACGACATTGGTACTCACCTCTAGCTCGTTGCGTGCAGGGCGATCGATAGCTTTGTTTGTGCGCGCGCGGCGACAGTTACCCTCCCCTTCCTCTTAATCGATATATTAATAAATTAGTCCCATTACTTCCAGGTTATAAGTTTCGAACAATCGCCTTTTACCGTTCTTCGGGAGAATCAGTGAACTTCTCCCGGGTTCATTATTTATAGGCTGAAAGGGAAAGTTCAAGCCTGTGCGTGCGTGCGTGCGTGAGAGAGATGCTCGCGCGCTAAAAGTAATTTCATATAAAAAAGCATTTACCGAGAAAACACAAACACACACACGCTCTTTTGCGATCCCACGCGAAGGAGTTTTTCTTCGCCGAGAGACAAATAAATTTGTCCGAGCGCACTATTTATATGTAAACATTTGCCATAAATAAACCGACGGCTCTGTTGAGGAAAAATGGAAGCGGCTCTTGTTGTTTTTTTTTTTTTTCCACACTCGGCAACACGCGCGGTCTCGATCGCCCTGCACTTGTGTGCATGTGTATGTACAAATACACGCGCGCGAAAGGGCGCGTAACTTCGGGGAGAGACGCGAACAATGCTGAAGGGGGACTATAGAACAAGTGACGAGGTGGAAAGACGGGGAGGGGGGATTGAGAGGAGAGGCTATTCGCAACTCGGCAAAGTGCAAGGAGCGAATAGACTCGGAGGTTCTACGAGCGTAAGATGCTTGCCAAAGTAGCAAGGTGAGCAAGTTTCGCTTGGTGTAGATACAGAGGCGAGACAGAGTGAGAGACGAGGGAGGAGGGGAGGGGAGATTCAAAGCGCGCGAGATAGTGCCCGGGAGTGGAGCAACTCGAATTTCTCGATACAGGGTGTATTTAAATATATACATATGTTCGGTGCGTGTCTCATATATATATTATATACAGATTGTACTTTGTTTTGTGTGTGTATGTGTGTGTAAGAGGGGGGAGGGTGTCATTATTGCTATGCGCGGAACGGAAGGACGAGCGTTTTCGCGAAGTGGACGGATATAAACGGGATAAACTGGTTAGATACGTACGTATTATTCGCGTGTCGATCGATATCGCGTGAATCAAGTGTTGTACAATGTGTGCGTGTGTATTTGTGGCACTTGTGTAAATCAAGCGTATCTGATCGCGCGCGCGCGCGCGCGCGATATAAACCGCACGATTGTAAACCGCGTGAAATGATTTGAAACAACAATCACACGTCACCCGTTTTCTGTTTAATTATATATCGGTCTCTGTGTGCGCGTCCTCGTTTGAAAATTTCTAATAAATACGCGCGAATTCGGTTCAAACAAACGCGAATTGATTTGAGCGCGTTGATTGTTTCCGCGCGCGAGACACGCCCCTCCCGAGACAGATCGCGTGCGAGAAGAGAGAATTGAATTCGAAATCGCTCAAAGAGAATTCCGGGAGGGGTGAGAAGCTGATATTCAAGGTGACCAAAGTGCGAACCGCCCGGAAAAAAAAAAAAAAAACCCCCGGAATCTTTTCTCGGAACGTTCAGACGCGCGCAAACTTCGATTCGATGTCCCGAAGACGCAGTTCCGCTTAATTATAAGTCTGTGACACGTGTATGTGTGTGAGGGGGTGGACGTGTTTTGTTCCTCTTTCGCGTAAAGAGACAGAGAGAGAGAGATAGAAGTGTAAATCAAAAGGCAAGAGAGCACAGTCGGAGGGCGAAAGATCAAAGACAGAAGGGGAGGAGTGCCTGCGGGCAAGAGGCGGCAGAGAGAATCTGCAGTGTCGAGACACACACACACACATACACACGAGATGGTGCAGAACATGGAAACTCTGTGCTCTCCTACACACTCACACACATACACACACACACCGATCGGTACTTTGTCTTTGCTGTCTTTCATTTATCGAGTTTTCCTGCTTGTCTCGTTCTCAGTGTCTATATGCGAGTGAACCTGCAAGTAAGTGATTAGTACCTCGCCGTCGCCGACCGCCGATGACGTCTCGGCAGAGACACACAGAGTGTCCTTTGATTATGACTCGTCGCGCTTGTTACCGCGTTATGTAGCGCGATATGTCTATTTAAAAAAAAAAGAGAGAAACCGATAATTATAAGAAATCGACTCTAAAGAATATTTCAAGGAGCGCTCGAGTATTTGTTTACCAAGTAATTACGAATTTCTAACGAGTTTCCCGTTCGAGGTTTCAACGATCAAACGAACGCTTTTAGAGTCTCATCTTTACGTAATCTCGTTGTGACACGTGGACGGCCGTCGGCAGTCGGAGACGTCGTTCGAGCACATGTACACAACACACAGAGGCCGGTCGGATCGAAGTTTGGCGGGCAGGCGACTAATAACATCGGAGGCGAAGTTTTTTTTAGCTCTAGGAGGGAAGAAAAATCTCTTCCCGCCACCTTTGATCCGAACGGGCCGAAGAGAGGGTCTGGTGCAGACAGTAGGCGAGACAGTGCCGAGGATTCATTGCTGAAAAACAGTCGATATCGCATGTGTGACGACAGCTGTCACGTGAACATTCCATTCCTGTCCTGTGTAAAACGTTCGTATATATATTATACATATGTGGCACATATACAGAGCGCGCACGGGGTGGTCCCGCGCGCAACCGGCCAAGTTGGGGAGAGACTTCGTTTAAATGTCAAGATCGAATTGGTCAGTCACGAAGCGTTTTAATTGCACAAGATCCGCCGCAACTTTTCTTTTTAGTTTTAGCCCCAGACAGCACGTGTCTTCTAAAAAAGACAACTTAAAAACGTCTTATTGTCTTTGAGATTGTCTCCTTTCTGTGCTGTCTAAGAAGATTTCTCCGTTAATCTTAACGTGTCTCGACGAAGCCGGTCACGCGCGTCACCCGCCCCCGTACACGCGCGACATACATAAAATGCGGCGCGTATTGCGAGAGGCGAGGCCGCAGGGATGGATGCGATTGTCGTAAGTACGAAGGCGTATAGTCGTGTGTGCCGATCCGTTCATGTAGGCATTCTTGTGACAGTATATGTATATATACATTCGCGAAGTGAAATAATGTCTCGATGTGCGCGCGCGACGGGTTTTCTCGAATTTCCGTCGAGAAGCGGAACAAGCTGTCCGTTCGACGACAAAGAATGAGAAGCGTCTCTCTCTCGAGGGAGAGAGTCTCGGCGGCAGATGCCGTTTTCCGACGGAATTGCATCTATCGGAAAGCGTCTCTCTTCGAGGAACGATGTTGACTAAAAAAAATCCGCGCGCGAGAGATCGCGTTTTTATTTATGCCGCGATTATTATTTTTTTTTTTGGAACAGCGTGATTTTTTTTTCGCGCGAAATTCATTTCGCCCGATTTAGCCTCGCGCTAAAGAGACTTTTGAAAAAAAAAAAAAGAAGATCGATCGATTCGAACATCGGAGATATTAGCGAAAATTAAAATCGACGACAAGGATATTTCGACGCTGAGTAAATTGAGGAAGAAGCGATTGCAAATAATATCGTCGCGGCTGATTTTTAATTAACTTCGTTCCCGCCATCGAGACGCTAGGACCACGACGGGAGTAAAACGACGACGACGAAGAGAAGGATTGAAGTAAATATTGAATAAACCGGATTTTACGTTGGAAATCCAGTATATCTGTGTGAGAGAGAGAGAGAGAGTAATTTTGTGACCTAGTTGTAGTTTGGAGTGGTTGTGCTCTCGATAGGTGCCATCTACACGAGTAATGAAATTGTTATTGACTTAAATAAAGAGTGGCTGCAGTTCTAACGGTAACAGCTGGTTGTGAGTAACAGGTTCCCCAGCTCTCTCGCGATGATGACGCTGTTATCGAACTACACAATCGCACTTATATATATTATATATAAAAATTCTTCGCTGTATTTTATATAATCGTGTGATGCGAATGCGGACGAGTGTGTTCCTGTAAATGGCGGTGGTGGTGGTGGTGGTGGTGGTGTTTCGGCTCGTGTCGCTGTTCAATGTAAAAAATGTCATTAGCAGAATACAGCACGTATATTTTTTTTTTTCCACTTTCCTCCGTCGGAGAATAAATTACGTCGGCGGCCTCGTCAAAAGACGCGCGTTTTCGCTTTTACAAGCGCGTTTGAATAACAATTTAAATAGTTACGTGTTCGGTTGCATTTCGTGTCAACGCGCCAACCACACACACACACACATACGTGGCGGTATCTCGAGATGTCAAAGGCGAAGGTAAAAGACAAAAGGAAGCACTTGAGATTTACTCCTCGCGCAGTAAGCTCCGATGCTCGTAAACCTACTCTCCCGATTTTAAGACTGCGAGGTGTACATAACGCGTCTTTCCTTGCGTCTCGGAAAGAGAAAGAGAGAGAGAGAGAGTCAATTCTATTGTCGAACGCGCGCACGTATACGCGCCCGTGCAACGTGCCGTTATCGCGAATTATTTCAAGTGCGCGCACGTGCTTCGACCCCGTGCACAGACTCCGGCGCAAATCCGGCACTGAAACGAGGGCTGCGGCCCCGAACGAGAGATTAGTATCGTTACAATATACGAGAGAGGGCCGGGGCACCCGCGATAGCGTTCTCCCTCCCCCCATTTCGCGGATAGAATCTTTACGATCACGAGGTAAAGCTCGTTTTCTTTCTCATTTCCGCCCGATTCCCGACTTTATGCGTAACACAAACACACACGTCCATTGCTTATCTCAAACGCGATGGCGCTCGCGCGCGCGCGATGCTCTCTCGTACAACCGTACAAATTGCCCCCCGTTACCGTTGCCTTTCCGCACGGTCTTAAACGGTTAGTATCGCGCGCGCGAGAGAGAAAGATCACTTAATACTGTTCCCGCGGGTATTTTCAGAACCGTTACACAACGTTTAGAGATACGATCTATTAGCTTGTCAGCTCGTTGAACGGACAGCTCCGAGAGGACGGCTATCTCTTGGTTCTCTCCGACTTTTATTTACAACGTTAATAAATTTCCGAGACGTCCGCAAGACTTGTTTTTGTGAACGAATGCGAATTTTGTCGAAATTGCGCGCCAAAAATCTCCGAGGGAAAACGACGAACTCCCAAAGTCGAATCGCTCCGTGATCGAAATTCGTGCACGTGCGATTTCATTCCGATTGACGTGAACGGCAGCGATTACCCGATTACGGACGCGACAACAACAGGGAGAATGCGAGGCTGTCCTCCCCCGTGCAGGAGGCGCCTTTGAGGTCGGGGTTCGCGGCGGTGTCGCGAAACACACGTCACGTCGGGATATATCGTATCGGGACTGCGAATACTAATGCCGCTCTAATGTATCGCGCGGCCTGAATTCATAAATAGACGCGCGCGTCGTGTCGCTCGGAGAAATTTCTCTCCGAGATCGAGTCGCTCTCTCTCTCTCTCCGTGTCTCTGTGTGCGACTTCGCTTCGAATCCGCGATTTACTCGTGTGTATGAGCCACGTACATACTCACGCTGTGATCCCTTCCGCGATATATATATGTACCTGGAGTTTCTCTCGCCTCATCCTTGCGTTTCACCGCGAGACGCGCGGATTGTTACCTCCACCCGACCCGGTTGTACACGCGGAATAACTAAAGCGTTCGTATCGAGCGCGCGGAAAAAAAAGGTAACAGTTTTCTTTTCCATACGTTTGCTTTTCTCCGTGCGATATGTACATATACATATATATATATATGTATCGTCGTCTGAGAGATGTAATACATCTCGCAGGTGCGCGCGCGAAGATCACGTCTAAAACAAAGCGAAGTATCTCTTTCTCTCTCTCTCGTCGAAAATTGAACGAATCTTCCTTCTGTCAATGTTTAATCGCACGCCGTGTTTTCCCACGGTCTTCCGAGTTTGAACGGAGTTGTATTACTTGGCAGTCACAAGCCCCGAGAGAGTTGGATAAACTTTCAAAATAATAATTCCGCCGTAATGTTTGCAATTTTGTCGATTTCTGGTTTTGTTTTTTCTTTGTATTTTACGTCTCTCACGTCTATCTCGTCACGTCGCGAAATGTTCAAAGAGAGAGAGGAAGACTCCTCGTGTGTTCCTCCGGCGATCCGGAAAAATTACACTCGCGGGATGGCGCGAACGAGATGACTCGGAAGGGGTTCAATTTCGCGGAGAGCTTCGAGAGTAAGGAGGTTTTAAACGAAAGTTATAAATTTTCTCGACTCCTTGTTTTTTTTTTTCCGCTCTCTCGACTCCTAAACCGGACCGGTCACAATGCTTTTACGCGAGCGAATACGCTTTGCCGAGTCAATTGCCGTCGCTTTTTCGCTGTGCCACGTTCATACATACACGTCGTTTCGTCTGCATTAACCGAGTTACGCGGAATGATTGAAAAGACTTCACAGAGAGATAGAGAGAGAGAGAGAGCTCGGAAAAATTTTTAGTAAGCGGATTTCAGCGTATTATAGTTTTTTTTTCGTTGGAGCTCGATATTCTTTTCGGGTTAATAAATACGAAAACAAATTTTATTGTCTATCGTCTCGCGCGCGCCTGTTTATTTGGACTTTCGCGGAGTTTATTTGAATAATCCGTACATTTGTCTTTTATCTTCTCATCGATTCTGTATATTTTACATGCGAACGCGAATACACACAAACGATAATATCGTCCGAAACTTTCGGACGTATACGAATTAAAAAAAAAAAAAAGAAAAATACTAAATAATAAATATACGCCGTTGTTCGAAATGCAAATACCGGTGTGTGTGTGTTTGCATTCGCGAAATATGAAGATAACATTGCGTTTTTTTCTAAATGCAAATCTGTTTACATCTGCATCGCAAAAAACAATAATATTTCTATGCGCGTGTTGTACGCTCGAAAAATTAAAAATGCATATTTATATGTTTGACCGAAAGTGTTATTGCGCGCGTGCTGTCGCAAAACGCGTTTAATTTAGACGCGAAACTGCACGTCTCATCTGGTAATTACGCGTTCAAGGTTTTTTTTTTTTAAACGTCAGAGTGACAACTACGTTAACGCGGGCTGTCCGAGAGGCGCTCCTGAATTTGAAACATGCGAAACTGCGCATACGTGTGTGTATTGCAACGCGCGCTTCTTTGTGTGACGTCGCAGTTTATTATCTAAACGAAATGCAGCCTTTGCTCGCGTGTATACGCGCGTTCGAACACTTTGATGAATATACGGGACAGAAATGACGTCGATGACGAGGCCGCACGACGTATCGTGCGCGAGTTTGCAAACTCATTGTTACGTTTTGCTCCCAATTAAATCGGCCGGCGTTATTTTCCGTTTGAAATCCAATGAGTATCAAAAAACCAATATTGTCGATTAGCGCCGATTGCCGCGAAACAAGTGGATGTTCGGGAACGAGTGACAGTTTCCCGATCGAAAGAACGTAATTTCGTGCGTTTTATTGTCCCGATCGACCGCGCGTTTCGGTCGACCGAAATCGGCCGGCCGCGTTTTATCTTATCATCAATATGACATATTTTTGAATAACAGTTTGTTCGGATTTACAATAAAAATAGAGAGAAGGGGGGGATGATCGGGGATTACTGACCTCCAGGAAATCCTTCACGGTGGTGTCGACGACCATCAGCGGCCGTTGTATCAAGTGAACGACGCCGTTGCGTACCGGAATGTTGGCCTTCACTATTTCTGCCATCACCGCTCCGATCGGATGAGTGGTATCACCCACCACCGTGTTCGATCTCACGTAAACTGAAAATCAATTTCCGTCTGTTGTTGAAAGCGAATTATAAAAGGCGCATGTCCTCGGTCGCTCTTCGAAATATAAGCTAGAATATAAATTATACATTTTCGTCAATTATAGCCCAGTCTACTTTTGACGATACTGACTTTTCAATTGTTCACTACGCATCCGGTTGTTCTATAAATTGAATAATTGTTAGCCTGAAAATCGTTCGGTTAACTTAAATATAGAAAATGTTCGTGAAGAGAAAAATTATAAACCTAGTGTTGTTACCTTTGTTGTTTTCCTTCTGAATGCTGACGGTAACTCTTAAATTGTCCGAAAACACGAGGGTTGGGTACGCCATGTCGTGCTGCGTCGGCGCAGTGAAGAGCACCTGGTCGGACACAACGTGCCCGTCGATCACCACATGGTCAATCTTCTCCGGTCTCGGTTCCGGCTGCAACAGAGAGGATCGTCGTGTCGTGCAAATATATCTCAATCGGTTTCACGAGAAAAATGACGAACAAAGAAAACATTCAAATAAAATGTACGAAATAAAACTTCGAGTAACATTTTTCGCGCGACTCGAGATTTTGGCTACAAAAATACGCAAAATATTCGCGCGCAAGAAACTCTTATTTTCGTAACGCGATCGAAATCGGTTTCCATTTTGCGAAGCGCTTATTTGTGCACGCGTCACCGCGCGCGTCTTGTTGCCGAATGCACGTGCGTGTGTCCTTTCATCCGACATTTCCGAAATCGGAACACAAAAGCGCGGACGACCGCGTCGTCATGGCAACTCGATTTCTGCGCGGACCACGAACTTTAAAATTCTCTATCCCCTGAACGTGTGAATTCGAGGGAGAAGTCGTTGCCGGAAGGTGACGAAGAGACGCGGAAAAATGCCGAGACTCTTCGATATCGGGCCACGGAATTCTCGGTGCGATGCCGACCTCGTTGAACGGGGGAGAGAGAAAGAGAGAGAGGGAGCAACTTTTCGAGATCGAGTCGTACACACCGTCGTTACACACCCTTTTGCACAGCCTTCTGGACGACCTCTATTTTTTTTTTTTTTTTTTTTGCTTTTCTTTGCCTTCTTTTTCCCGACCCGAGAGTCCGGCACATCGTACGTATGTAAGTACAAGCACGAAACTTTCGGTAATTTCTGACGGGATGGCTCATTTAACTCCGGTCTCTCTTTTTCTCTCTCTCTCTCTTTCGTTTTTACGCTCGAAGTTGGATTACATGCGCGTTGAACGTCCATTGTGTGTTGCGCGGTGTTGAAAATTGTAGAAAAAGTGGAAACTCCGCGCCGAAGCGCAGCGACGCCGAGTATAATGAAATAGGAAACGGATAATGGAACGGAAATTCGTGAGAAGAGAGCGAAAATTCGTTATTTTTAACTATTTTTCTTTTTATTTCCGCAGGGAGGATTTAACGAAACGTGTTTCCGAAAACACGTTCGAAGTCAAACAGATTAAACAACATTTGAGAATATTTTATCTGATATAATAAATACGCGCGTGTTTGCGCAACGAAACGCGCAGCTGTGAATAACAGTTTTTTTTAATCGGCCGAAAACTGTTAACAAGAAGGAAACAACGTGGAGAGAAGAGTTTTTTTTCAAAACAAGCGGTATAAACAGAACCGTTTGTTATTTTTCACGGCTTTCAGTCGTACAGCGCGTTTTTGGACACCGATTTCATGAATAATTTTACGAACGCGGCGCGCACGGCGACGTCGTAAAGGACGATGTCACGTGTCGCGTGGCGCTTCTTCGGTGTTACACGGTAGATTTACATGTAACGTGCCGGCGTGTAGTAACTCGACATTTGAAACGTCTAAATGCCACGCGTGCGTATCTGCACGGAATAATTTACATCCGCGGGTAAAACGTCACACTACGGTTCTCTACAACCACCGTAATGCGACGTTCCCTGTACAACGAAGGGATCCGTGCACGAGTGTACTCGTAAATCTCGCGGTGTCTCGCGTGGAATTCCTATCACTGGGTAAACGCAATTTAATTAATTCAACTTCACGTCCCGATATTTGTTTCGATTTTTTTTTTTTTTTTTAAGTTGTTTCCTTCTCGAATGTGCGAAACACATCGCGTAATTTTTAATAATCTGCGGAGCAAGTCGTTGTTCACTCGAGAAAGAGAGAGTGTATAGTTTTCAATTTCGAGACGTTCTCTCGGTACACGATTTTTCGTGGGGAAATTCCGCTCTCGTGCCTTTTCACCGCGGAACATGCGCGTCGTCTTCGACGAATTTTCTAAAGAAATCAATCGCGGAAGGAGGAGAGAAGAAGAGGAGAGGAAGATATTAAAATCATCTCTCGCGGATGATCAATTCGCGAAGATCGCTAAGCCGCTTACCTTGAAACCCTCGTCAACGGGGATAAAGAAGGTGAAATGACCCTCGGCCTTGAAGACAGCCTCCTTCTTCGTGAGAGTCACTCGCTGTCGGAAAGTACTGGAAAAAAAAAGAAAAAAGAAAGAAAGGTTAATTATGACGGCGTGCGCGAGACGTTGCCCCGACGTTAATAAGACAGATAGGAAAAGTTCGCGCATTTATTTATCGAAATAATCTTCCGCGTCGCGAGTTTTTTGTATTAGTATTCAAATCGAAAACTTTGTTAATGGACGCGCGGCACCGCGGACGCTCTGATTGTTTTTTTTTTTCTCGCTAAATGTTTCAAAAAATAAAAAAAGTGATTACACTATAGGTTTATACTCATTCGTACCACATTAATTTATGTTTGTACCAAACAAATTAAGGAGTTATAAGAGAATTAAAAAGTATCAGCGCCCAACTTTAGGATATTTGAAACCGACATTCGAAAGACTTGACAAAGACTTCTCGTGATAAAAGTGACGGCAAACGTGATACGCATTTAGGGGAGTGGATTAGCGCTCGTCGATGACTCAAGGGTGGCGATAAAGGTCGTCTCGTCTCTTCTCCTTCGAACACTATAAATGTCGTCATTACTCTTTTATATCTGCCACTAGAGAGACGCTCCCACCTTCGGAAACGATCGACGTCGTGTAAATAGCCGAGCTCTCGAACCCGGCGCTGATTTATCGAACACTACTTACCGTACGCGATGGTCGCCCAAATTGATATTCTCGCTCTGGTTCAGAAACTCAAAGGCGTTCGGGTTGTAGACCGCCCATTCCGGATTGGTGAATCGCACCGGCTCCAACACCTCGTCTATGACGTGCAGAACCTGAAACAAAAGAAATTAGCAAATACAATGTGCGATATATTATTTTAAATTACACATTTTGCGGAGAATATTTTGTTTCTCATTAGAGAGAGAAAATTATAATATCTCTTGCAACATTTATTTGAGATTCTAACTTCAAGAATGGCGCAAACTTTTACAATTTTTCAGAAAATTCGTTGCATTTAACGAGAAAATCTTCTCGCGGAAAATTGCGAGCGCGAGAAATCTCGAGAAGTTGAGAATTTAGAGTTTCGGAAATTTTGACAGAGAGAGAGAGCCGCGGCGATCTCCAAACTTGCGCGCAAGGACCGAGTTAATCTCGCGCTCTCGTGTGAGTCGAAGACGACCCACGAATCCGGGCGGACGTCGTCGGAAGACGTAGTGAGACAAACCGACGTCAAACTCCGAGGGGTGGTGGAATGGCGCGTTACTCGGTTGTGTGGGAACCGGGACACGAAGCGAAGAGACACGAAGATAAACCTTTCTCCGAAGCGTGTGGGAAACGGAAGCGGATAAGCGCGGCGGGGTCGTCAGAGAAAGAGAAACGGGAAGGTGCACGTCGCGAGTATTTATCCTGCGGCAACGAGCGCGGGTTATATCGGGTCTGTCAGAAACAACTGACGCGTACCTTAATGGTGAAACTTGGTGCGCGAAAAAGAGAGAAAAATATATATATATTTATTTAAGAATGTGTGGGGGTGTGTTACGTCTCGCGTAATGCACTATGAAATTTTTCCCGTACAAGACAGAGGCTTCTTTTCCGATGCAATCTCGAATAAGCTTCGCGAAACCTCTCATCAAGTCGCGCGCGGTGTTTCTCTCGACTGCTTTATTTATTGCGGCAAATTCAATTGTTTAGTTGTTGAGAGAGACTCGTATCGGTGGAAGACAATTGTCTGATTGCTTGCATCGACGGAAATATATATGTATATACAATACAATAAGAGACCGAGAAACAAACTGAAATATTTCAAGACCGCCGAGAAAGAAATGAGAAAACAAGAGAGAGAGAGAGAGAGAAACGTCATTTATGGCGCGCTTCAGAATAGCATCCCCTTAAGCGAAAACCTATAAACATATAATTAAGGAAAATACATAAGTGAGTTAAACAATAAACAACCAGTGCCGTAATAAAATTTCAGAAAGAAGAAAAAAGAGGAGGAAAACAAAATTCAATTTCTTAATTTTATTAATGTAACAAACTTACAGAAAAGAGAGAGAGAGAGAACAGTTCTTTTTCGTGCACTCTGTACAGGCTATTTCACGGGTGTCGAGTCGGTGGAGAGCGAGAAGATGTGTGAGAAACTGTTACACAACCCTCCGCACGTCCCTGTCGCGGAAAAGGCGCCATCATTTACCCCATTCCCGAAAAGGAAGCAAAAAAAAAACAGTCTCGCGACTAAAACATTGCCGCCCGCTATTTATTCGCCCGTGGCCCGCGATCGTTTCGTTCTCCGGACTGCCTTATCTCGCGCGCGAAAGATATCCCTTTTCTCCCCGTCGTCGTTTCTCGCTTCTCTTCTGTCAGGAAAGAAACCGAAAACAAGAATGAGGAACAAGAGCGTTGGGGAACATAAGCGTCGTCGTATCTCCCGGGAGGGGGAAGAGATTTCTTTACCGTGAAAACACACCGTTCGCGAGATTCGAGAGACACACGTTGTCTCTTTTTATTAACCGCGCGTTCTATAATGCGATTCCGTTTCGCGAATCTTTTCGCGAAATTTTACTCTCGCGATGCAATTCAATTCGCGGGAAGCTAATTGAAAACTCGGAGAGAGAAACTCTGAGTTAATACAGACGGCGCGTTAATGATATATATAAAAACCGAGTTACCACATAATAATTTCACGAGAAATATCTACGAAACTTTCTGCCTTCGTAACAGCTGCGGTTGGAGATATTACAACGACTGTGTGCGGCGGCAATGTGGTGTCGCGTTCCGAGTAAATTCTACATTTCGGGGTTTGCAACACACACACACACACACACATATTTTTGCGCGAAAGATAAATTTTTGAAGATGCAGAAACTCGAGCGTTTGCAAAAGCGCGGATAATTAAATATCCGCGCGCGATCCATCGTGGCCGCGCCACGACAGTTTTAATACGAAAACATCCATCACGGTGTCTGTAAAGATGAGGAGAAAAAAAAAAGCTACGGGGTCGCGCTACTACCCGGTCGTCGGGTGCGGAAAGTTGGCGCCTATGAGCTCTCCCGGACTGAAGTGGGAGAGAAACGCGGGCAACGTGGAAGATCGTGTGATAAGAGGAGAAAAAGGAAGACGGAGAGGGAGCGTGTCCCATTTATCCAGCGTAGTCGCGGAAAAAGACAGCGACAACGACGGCACGGGAGGGTGAGAGCGACGGCGATGGCGCAGCTAGCGGTTGGCTAGAAATGAATCGTTTTACTCACCGAGAATGAGAGAGGAGAGCGAAGTTTGCGTGTTCCTTACGGGATAAGACGGGCCGAGAGCTCGGCACGGCCATTTATCTTGTGCTCGCGGCCGCGAGAGTCATCGGAGAAGGGAAATCGAACGTGTTCGCGTCGCAGAACGAATCCTTAATTTTTCGCGCGTTTTTTTTTACTCGGCGCGTCTCTGATTCTCTCGCGCGAGAAACAGCCAGTTTCGCGAAAAAACGCTACGGACGTTGAAAAAAAAAAATTTCCCAATGACCGGACGTTCGTCGAGAAAATAAATTATTAAATGCAACAGTTTTCAATGGTTTTTTTTCTAAAGAGTATTTTTAAATACTTCGCTTTGTTGCAATTTCCTTAACAAATGTGTTCGGTCAGCAGCGCTTGTTCGGGACATTCACCTCTCTTGCGGGAACGTTGATCGTCCCGATGTCGCATTAATCTTCACGTGCTCGCGCCACACGTTCGAACGTGTATTATTAATCTCGCTTGCGGCGCGCTTCTTTATTAGCGTCTAATTCCGCATGAGCGCGGAAAGTGCGCGGCGAGACGAGAGAGAGGGTGCGGCCTACCGCGGGAGTATCGTAAAGTTAACGCTAATTAAACTTTGCCGATAGTTGCGTCGGGCCATTCGCGGGAGAGCAAGCTCCTTCTTAATCAGCTCGGCTACCCATATTCGCGGTCGGGGATGGTACACGGGGGTGCGAGTTATCATCTCGATACACACAGCAGCAGCCGAGCGCTTGCTTATTTCTCCCGGGCGCCTAGCCGCGAGATAATCACGACTTGCGTGCGGTTAACGATGAATTACCGCACGCATCTGCGATAAACTCGCGCGCGTATTATCGATGCGAGTTACGCGCGCGATATTTCAATGCGAAAAACATCGCAATTTTTTCGTAAAAATATCGTTTTTTGTTTTTTTTTATTTCTTCAAGTTGAATTTAAACGTCCGACGCTTGTGTTGCAGTTTTCAAAGAAAGTCTTGTAATTGAGTACTTGCCATTTTGTATAAATTTAGAAACGCGGACCTTGTCTCTCTCTCTCTCTCTTTAGTTAAAGCGTTTCTGGTCTCCAATTAGTATCAGAAAGGCGAAGAAGAAAAACGAAGAGGAGCGCCGCGAAAGTAGCGGAATAGTTGGAACGTTTAAGTTTGCCGTACGTTAATAATTTTATACGCGCGGCGAGTCACGGCTATTAAGTAATCAAATGCGTTTCTTTCCACATGAATATTCAAGGCAAGAGAAGAAAGAGAGAAAGAAAGGGAGAAAATGCGAAGGTAATTCGATGCAAAGTGGAGAATTCTCCAAATCCGCGAATTAGCTTCGCGCGACGCGCCGAGTTATCGCCGAGTATAGAAATCGCGCTAATTTTCATCAACCGGGATTCGCGGTTTTTCTCCAGAGAGAGCTTTTCTCTCTCTCTCTCTCTCTATTTTTCTCTCGCGCGCTTCCGTCATTCAATTGTCATCGAAAATTTATGACAAAGAAGAAACGCGAAAGGAAACGAGAAGCGCGCGAAGAAAGAAAATCCGCGAGCGGAATCCTCTCCGACTTGCAAATGTTATATCCTTAATGGAAATTAGTACACGGTCGAAACATCACAAAGATCGCCGCGAATCCGCGCGCGAATCGGGGAAGAATATTTTTTTAATCTCCGCCAACGATACGGAATTGTCTGTTTCTTCACCCCCTCGCTCCGCGCGCGCGAGAGCCATTGAATTTTAATCAGAATTCGTTAATCCGCGATGTCTGAGAATTCAGTCGATGATTGAACGGGGAAAAATTACGGAGGGTGGAAATTGGATTATCTCCTTTAAGATCACTCCGAGATTCATTGAATCAAGCGGGAGGATGGACGGGCGCGACGCTGGCTCTTCCTCCTCGTACGAAGTGGCACGATTTTTGCGCTACATCTCTTCGCCGCGCGATTTTTAGTCCCGTCCCCTCCTCCTCTTTTCTCATTCTTTTTCGCTCTTTTACTTTTCCGCGACGAATGACCCTTTTCTTTTTTCCGGTTTTCTATCTTTGCAGCATTTTTCTTCCCGCGCTCTTCCTCTCAGCGAGGTGTGTTCCCGCCGATTTTATCCGTCGCAAAATGTATCTCTGACACAAACGCCGCGTTTCGAGTTTTAATTCCACGTCGTCGCGTGGCGGCTTCGTATATTTATTTGCACGTATTTTTTTATTTTTCCTCCGCGCGCTGAAAGAGAGAAACCGCGAACCGTTCGCGCGCTGAAAACTCTTCGTCTCCGTTGAAACAAGAAAAAAAAAACGAGAGCGCAATTTCGATTACGTCGTTTATCTTTCGGTCGTTATTTCGGACGACCGACATTAAAATCACACGTAAAAAAAAAACTTTACTCGAGTTTTATCGCATTCGCAAGGTCACTTCTCCTCCGCTGCTCTTTACGCGCGCGCGTACTCTTTACGTTCTCGCCCTATTGGTCGGTTTACGAGCATTCCTCTTTTCTCAACGGCAACATGAACTTCCCGACCGAGCATCTTTATTTCCCGCAAAGTCCGATACGCGGAACGCAACCTTTTCCCGTTCCCCTCTTCCTTTCCCCTCCCCGCGGACAAACTCCCATCCCTTTCTCACAACTATTCCGCCTCTCTCGCGATGGCTGATTTTCAATTCGCCTCCCCGTGGACAAACCGCTGCTGCTTATGCGCCACCGGTTTCCCGCTGCTCAAGTATCCGCGGCATTCCCTCTCTCTTTCTCTTTTCTTCTCCCTCTCTGCTTCTCTCTTTCTCTGATCAACCCTCTCGTCATTCCACCCCGGCATTTTTCCCCTCCATTAACCGTAACTCTTTAGGCGATCCCGCCGGCGGTGTAGTTATTCGAACTGGAATTTCTTTAGATTGTTAGAAAACAGGAGAGAGGGTTGGTTCGAGAGGGTGGTTGGCGTTCGTATAATGAGATCAAAACTCTCACAGTCTTTTGAGATTAAAAACATTCTCTCTCTCTCTCTCTCTCTCATCTTTTCTTAAAGCTTTTCCGCGCAGCGCACCCTTTTCTCTTCGCGCGCGCGCGCGAACACACGATGAGAAGAACTTCGTTAAAATTCGAGTTTCGCTCCGAGTCTCTCAAAATCTTACATCCATCGCGGACGGATTACAGTATTGCGCGAAACAAGTTTCGCAAACTAAATAAGATGCTACGACGAAGCGATATTTTTGCAGCTTGTATACTCGGCAAGAAACAGATTTCGGTCACGAAGATGCGAGATTACGAGAGAGGACGACGACGAGAGAAGTTGCTTAGACGAGGGGTTAAACAAAACGCCGAGTGATTGACGGGAAAGTAATGCGTATTGAATTTCCCGGGGATATCGGGGGAAAGGAAGACGCGGGAGGGACGGAAAAACAAATCTGCGAAATATATCCCCAAATTGGATCGAGACTCGCTCCTCGAATTCTCGCTCTTACGTGCGCGCGCGGAGAAACCCTGACGTAATAAAACTGCCCATAACTCCGGGGATGAAGATCCCTCTTTTCCCCTTTTATTTCGTTTTCGCGCGCGCGATCCGCGCGTCAGGAAATCGAAACTTAAAGAAGGAGGATCTCTCAAGACGTCGTAAATCTCGCGCATCTCTCTCGGCAAAAATGGCGTGATAAAATAATGCGTCGAAGAAGAACGGCTCGAATTTCGTCGCAAATGTCTCGCTCATAAATTGAGACCCCCAAGTTTTTCTCAGATCCATCCGAGTGTATCGCGCGGGTATGACCGCGCGGGAGAAAACGGCGCGGGACGGGGGAAAGAGATGGCCGGTCGTTTGAAAAATAAATCGCTCCCGTGCGAATAAATCGGGTTAAAGGAAACGCGCGCGCGTTTCGCGCTATGAGGACGAGACGCTAAATTGAATAAAGGATAAAGACGGAGAGGAATTAACGCATGAGCGTTATTTACGAGCGACCTTAAAAACGTGCGCATCGCATCGGACTATATTTCTAATCCGGCGTAATCGTAAATACGGTGTCCATAATCATAAAGTGCCGGGACGGACAGTTACGAGAGCCCATTCGCTGAATTGCAACGCGGATCGGCGAACGGGTTCAGAGCCCATCGACCCACATCGTACGAGAGAGAATAAGCCGCGAATTTTGTTTCGCGGAAACTTAAATTGAGAGAACGATATACAAAAAAAAAAAAAAAAAAAAAAATAGAAGAACCGTCGCGAGTGTGTGAAAGGGATGAGAATTTCTCCTATCGGCGGAAATATTTCTCTCCGTCGTTCGGCGAAAAATTCCTATCTCTCGCTTCTGAGACGCCCGGGATAATAGAATATCCGTGTGTCTATCGTATGTGTGTGAGCACGCGCGCGAGGAGGGACAATGCGCATAAATCTATTCCTCGAGTTGATAGATATGCCGAGGTGCTTCCGCGCGAGGAACGGCGGGGAAATGAAAGCGGATCCGCTGACCCGTCCCATTGTCAAGACGCAGTTCCTGTTATTGTCACACGCGCGGAAAGAGATATTCCGCGGTCGTGGGAATCGACAGAAAACGATAGAAATGTTATCTCTATGTAATTCTTCGAATAGAATTAAATATATTATCCGCATCCCACAAAAAACGCTGGAAGAAATATAAAAAAAATAACGGAGCTGGGCCGTTCGCGCGCAACTAAATAATATTTTCAACAAAACAAACGTGCGTAAAAGATATTCGCGCCGCGGAGCCGACGGAAACGTTCGTTTCGCTGTTTTTGCAAAATTAAATATTGTGTCACGCAACGAGCTTTGGAAAATAAATAAAATAACAGAGAGAGAGAGAGAGAATTGGGGGACCAGATTACATTTCTAATAACATGCAGATACCGCATCGATCTCGAAATCTTCACCTACATTCGACCCTTTCACCCACATTTGGATATTGTATAATTATTGTATCGCCCGCACGCGCGGCCTATCGATAGCCGCCGTTATTTCACTTTCGCGTCTGGCCGCGCTCCTATCAATCATTGCGTTATATCGGATCGATACGACCGCAATTAATAATTACGGATGATTAATGTAAGTTTATCGCCGCGGCGGGGATGATAGTGGCCATCCGCGTCGGCTAATTGGCACACTCGCGATTATTAACGATAATGTTACTATCAATCATTATCGCTAATTCCCGCGAATAGGCGCGCTTGGAAACGATAGTTTTGTTTTTCCGTCAAATTCGGCAAACAGTGATTCAACCGCTCTCTTTCTCTCTCTCTCTCTCTTTCTCTCCATATCGCGTATACGTGCGTAAGTACATTAACTGGCATCAAATTATTCTAACCAATATATTAAACCTATGCGAAATTCAATGTAGACCATACGCGAAATTATGAAAATCATTACATTAGGGTAACGTGATTCTCGTTCACAGTTTCTTCAGTCGCGAATCATTGTGCGGAATTGCGCTAGCGGCGAGAGTGAAAGGAAAAAATAATATTTTTCTGCGTAATTCGAATTCATTCAAGTGCGTTATAAAAAATGCGATAAAGGACACAAAATTTACGGGCCGATATTTTCATGCTCCGGTAACGAGCACGGGAAGTAACGGAGGCAATGGAACTTACGGGTTAAGTGGATGAGAAAAGTTTCTCTAATATTACCGGAGGAAGGCAAGAGAGAGAGAGAGAGAGAGAGAGAGAGAGAGATTGATCTGCCCTCGGCGAGCTCGTCGAAGGGATTAGTCGTAGCCCCGACTAGTCTCGTGCGATTTTCATCAGGTGATGGTGTACTTTAACTATAGATTAAAGGATTCGTCTGGCAAACCTGAAATGAGATCCGCCTTCGCGCTGCGCGTCTCGAACGGAAAACCCAAATCAGCCGGCGAGACGCGCCTGAAAGGCATCGGGCGACCGCGCTCTATCGACAACGAATTCACCAGGGGAATTATTCGAAAAAGATCCCGGTCCTCTGATAGAACGACCTTTTGCGGTTCCGATGAATCGCGCGTCTCTCTCGTGCGTGTGTCGCCGCGAAAAAAGTTAATGAAAATCCCAAAACGCGTCGCGCGATTTAAACAGATATTTATATAGGCTGCGCGTGGATGATTGAAACGAAGTTTTACGTATTTTTTCACCGAACGAAAAAACTGCATTTATTTGCGCCAAGTTCGAGTTACACTCGGTCTTTTGGTCTCGAAATAATTTGCGAATCGGGACTACGTTAGCAGTCGGGTTTAATTTGCGCGCATCGGACGCGCCATCGATAACCCCGCGGCTGATGACTCTCGCGAGAGAGTGCGAGTGTCAGGAAGCGCCGTTCGACATTATCGAGGCCCGCGATATCCATCAGCCTAATGGTCTCGCGGCTAAGGCGAGAGAGCGTGTGGAGCTCATTAAAAGCTCGTTAGAAAGCCGGCGGCACGGACCGGCGAAGTGACGCGTCGGACGTTTCCAACGTCGCGTCGCGAGAAATCAAATCGCGGAAAAGTGCGAGGAGGCTGTGTGTGTGTGGGGGGAGGAGGGAACGCGAAAGGGGATGAAAGGGATCGCTCGCGAAGATAAACTCGCGATTTATCGACGCCCCCGGTATATCTTTCGCGAGCGGTTCTTTTTCCTGCGTAAAAAAAAAAAGAAAAAAAAAACGAAAAGAAACGCGGCATCTCCCTTATTTCTCGCCCGCATTTCTCATGCAACAGCGGCGGCGGCGGCGGCGGCAGCGGCGGCAGCGGCGAGCTTTGCTCCTTAATTTATGTGCGCGCAAAAAACAAAAGAATAAAAAAAAAAAAAAAATAAATAAAAAGACGCCGACATTCAAGCGCTTGTGCATCTAATCTTCTACGAAATTTATTCCGTTACACACAACGCTCGCGCATAAATTTCGCCGTGCGTTTGGCTAACCTTCTGATTCTCATTAAAATTGATAAAGCGGCATTTGCGACGATCGGCGCTTCGCAAGTACCTTAATAAGCGGGTGATAATATTTATGAAAATTAAAGCGCGTTTCTTTCTCGAGTTCGTCCGATCACTTCTTTTCTTCCGCTTCTCACCTGAATCTTCTCGCCGTCGCTCACTTTCAGCCGTGACTGGAAGTCGCTCTGGGCGGGAAGAATCTGCGCGTTGTTGATGAAGATCTTTTCCGGCGAGTGAGCGGTCTTGCTCTTTAATCTGGTGATCCACAGGACCGGATTGCCCTCGAGCTCGGACGATATCGAGTCCCTCAGATCCGCCATCTTCAGGGGCTGATTCGCTGGAATCAACAGAAAAAGAATTTTGTTAGAAATTTCCGTGGAAACCTTTTTCTTCTGGTTCTAAAGATGCTAAATGTACCCTTTCATCGTCACGCACGAACGAATGCGCGTCGAGGAAAGCCACTCTTTGAGTTTCTCTCCCCGCGAAAGTACAACGAGAGAACGTTGCAATTTAGTTCTTCGAGACCGCAAAGTTTTTAGCGGTTCGGGACGAGGGAGAGAGGGAGATTTTTATTTCCCTAGTAAAAAAAACAAAAAAAAAAAAAGACAAAGCGGGAAATGGCGGAGAAAGGTGGGGAAAGAAAGACGCTGAAAATAACGTAAATGGCAGAGTAAAGGGGGAAAGGAAGGGGAGGGACAGAAGCTCGCGGAGATAGAGCAAACTTCAAAAAGTCCACAGCGAGCTACAATGCTCGTCACTTTATTATCCCGTTACCGAGAGAACGTCCTCGTAATCTCGAGGTTTTTTCCTCCTCCGCGCGGTCCGTACCGAAGAAAAGAGAGGGTTGCGCCGCGCGCGCGCGTCTTCGCTATTGTTATTTCACATCACGCAAAAGACGTGGTTGCGATGTAAAAATTCAGGTAACCGAATATTTAATTGAAAAAGCGTTTTCTTGAAATTTCAATGAAAGGCTTTTTCAGACTCTCGAAGGAAAAAAAAAGGAAAACACGCGAAATTCGCAAGAATCAACGTCATATTACGCGAAATATCAAATTCAACGTGCAACATCTTCAATTTGCTTCAATTCAAATTGCAGTATTTTCAAAATGTAATTTCTCTCTTTCTTTTTCTCCATTTTTTTTCTCTATCCTCGACATAAAAATCCGTGCCCCTTTACACGCTCCTTTCGAGAGCGCGACCTATCGAATATCCCGGTAAAGCGCATTGTACTTTCTCCGAACAGCCGTGCTGTTCACGACACAACAAGTCTCACTGGCGGAGGAGCACACACAGAAAGAGAGAGAGAGAGAGACCGCGCGTTTCTCGGCAAAGCTCGGAAAAGTCCAATCTCCGCGCGGGAGAGAGCAGAGCGGGTACAGGCCAACAATGACGCTCATTACGAACGCCGAGAATTGAGTCGCGTTTCGTAAACCACCGGCCGTTTTGCCCTCCTCCGCCCCGTACAAGTTTTCCCCGGGACAAGAGGAAAGTCTGGTCGAACGCCGTGGAGAATCTCGTTCTCCACGGGCAACGCCCCTCCCTCGACTCTTTCGGAAAATAATTTTCCGCGATCTTTCGGCGGAATTGCGCGCGACAAAAGCGACGTTTCACTACTTCCGCTGGTTTTTTTTTCCCGCACATCCCGCGCGCATGCACTCGACTCTGAAGAGTTTTCCGAGTTGGGGGTCGCACATTCGAGATCTCTCTCGTCGGTGATTTTGAGATTTATATCTTCTCCGTGTGTATTTTATACAACTGCGCGCGTTTTACAACGCGCAGTCGTCGTTCGCGCACGTAACGACAAGGCTACGAAAATGCTCAACTAACGTGCGTAACTGCACACCGGACGGTAATTCGCACGCGAGCAACTCGAACGGGCCGTCGCGCACGTGTACGCGAGGCACTAAAGCTGCGCAATAACGGTAATCGTAAAATTTATGATCCAATATATATATGTATGTATATATCGTCGGAATCACGCGATTACGACATCGGGAGAAGTTGTTCATTCCGCAGCGAGAGGAGGTAAAACATTTACAGCGGCGGTTCGAACGCAGTAAAAGTCGAGGCCAGTTTGGCTTTTACATTTTGATGTAACACAATGCAGTCGCGCGTATACGAGTTAGTCGCGAGCCGTTACCTCGGTCAGATCAGAAATTTTTATTCCCGAAACGCGTGTAAAAAAAAAAAAAAAAAAACCGTACAGGAAGGTACACGTTCGATGAACGCGCACGAAGCGTATTACGCGCACTCGAGTAAATTTTTGCATACACATACAGCGACCGCCGCGCTGGAAAGCCACGCTCGAGCGACCGCTTTGAGGCGCGCACCTTGTTAAAAGCTAAATTTCTTCCGCCACACTATTCTTTCGGCGGCGAGGCGGCGACTTCCGGCTTATCCCGCGCGCACCGGAGAAGAAGAAGCTGCCGCCGATCACGCCGTATCGCGCGCCACGTCGTATAACGGCTTTTATATCTCCGCGAGAGACGCCTCGTCAATCACCCCCTTTCGAATGGGGGGAGTTGTACACGCTGCCTGATCTTTCTTCCGCCGAGGAATACTGCGGATATGCGCCGCGTGTAAAGAGTTCCGGAAAAAAAAAAAAAAAAAATTCGAAAGCGCGACACGCGGAAAAGTCGAACGCTCGCAATTATTTTATCCGTTGTGTTCATCGAACGAGAGATTTTTCTTTCTTCGAACAATTCTATAGCGCAATTAAAAAACGTGTGTGAGTCTCGTCAATGCGTAGGATATTTCGTTTTCGCGCAAAGAAGAAAAACTCGGGGCGCGCGATACGCATCGCATAAAATATCGACCTCGAAGAAGAGAGTTTCGTTCGTCGCGGGGAAAAAAAAAAAAAATAAATCGCGACGAACTCACGTCGCGGATCGTTCTGCGTGAATATTCCGCGCGGGGAATTTTTATATGAAAGCAGAATTTTTGCGGATCGCCGAGATCCCGACGTCGCGGGGTGGGAAAATGCGAGGCACGTTCGAAAACTGGTTAGGCGTCGACGGCGATCGCATTATCGATCGCGTCGACGGTTTATCGCCGGCCGACGAATAGCGCTTTATTCGCGCCGACTGGATTTTTATAGCGCGTCTCCCGAGCGCATTTTTCTTGTTGCGCCAGGAGTGCTTTATACGACGTGATCGAGTCGCGGGGGAACGAATGTACGCCTTTCAGAGGGCAATATCTCGGTCTCGGGAGGGGAAGGAGAGTTCTCTCGCGCCCGTGTGCGCGTTTTGTCCCAGCGCCACCCCTCAGAGTCTTTCAACGGGGCAAGCCCGGAATGATTAAGCTGCCGATCGATTCGCATTTATTTTCTTCCCTCCCCCCTGCCGCCAAATGCACCCTCTCCCCCGCCAGCGACGATGGGGGACACAGGTGCTACGGCCGACCGCAAAACGAGAACAGCTCGCGCAAAGCTGCTTGCGCATCGATTTATATCCTCCATTCTCGTCCCCATTCTCCCGTCATTGGGCGAGAGACGTCTCTAACTCGTCCGCTCTCTCGACATATTCGACTTTCAAACATGCGTGTCGGTTTTGTCTGATGAGAACCGAACGCTACAGTCAACTCCGCTCTGCTCGAACAACACCGGCGAAATGATTCAAATGTAATAAGGATTGATGCTTTCCGAAACAAAGTCGTTACATTCGTAAATATTTTCGTTTACGTGACGAAGTCTGTGTGTTGCGTCATATGACTCGAAACTTCTTGAAATACAAATAATTGACACTTTTCATTATTTCACAAGCAACAATGATGGAGAAAGAAAGAAGACAATATAAGAATCGATAACGCTATATTTTTATTCAATGAAACTAGACATTCTTGACTTAATATAAAATCGTTTAAAAATATGTAAAGAAAATCACTTATTATAAATATATAATTCTGTTTAAAGAAACTTATAAATTTTAACATGAATATATGTGAGTGTTTAAGTTAGAAAATATATGGTATAAAATACACAGATCTATAATTAGGGTAGTACATCATAAAATTGACGTTCACGCTCTCTTTCTCTCTCTCTCTCTCTCTCTCTCTCTCTCATACTGACATATATAATTAGTGAAACATATATATTTAGTGAAACTAGACGTGTGAAAATGAAGTTTTACCTGAACATGAGTGATAAGATTTATATAAAGCGTATAATAAATTACAATTACATACTACATATGTAAATAAGTCGGCAATAACTCTTCTATATCACAATAATTTGATGAAAACCGTATCGTTGCGCATCGTATTGCGATGTTTAGTCAGCTCTAATTTAATTTTCTCTAATATTATTTCTTCAGTCAAACATGTCTTTTAAAGTTTACATACGTAGGCGTTTTATTAACCATTTCACGTGAGGCGAGGTGTGACAGACATCTCTCATCCTTTTCCGAAACGTAATAAAAATCTCATATACATATATTGTATATGAGATTGGTTTTTATCATGTAAATGTGTAAGGAGTTCTGGAGGTTTTTTTTCTTATCAAAGAAAAACCGTATTGTTCATAAATGATCAATCGTCGCCATGATCATTTATTTTCTGTGGTAAAACAAGTGACATTTCTCGTAGATATCTTTTCTACACGTCACCAGACATGAAATTGCACTCTTTGCCACCGGGCATCCATAGAATTAAATAATATTTCTCCCTCTCACGTAATATTAACGACAACGTAAGTGAGAGATTTTTCTTCGAGAATAATAGCAGGCAAATCGCACCTTTTTATAAAACAAAAAATATGCAGAATTTTAACTTATTATATACTTACAAAATTCATTATATATTTTTCTAACCATACAAGAAGTATATAATATTTTGTCAAGTATATAATATTTTGCGTGTGTCTATATCTGTTTTCTATATCTATCTTTATATCTTTTATTTTCTGTTTACAAACAATTACGCTTCTCCTGCTTACATCTGCAAAAAAAAAAACCATCAAGTACACAATATTTTACATATTACATCTATTGTCTTCTCACAAAACTTATTCCGTTTTTTCCCGCCTACACCTGTATTTGATGGGAACATACTCTGAAACAGTGTACTTTTTAGTACGTATTGTAAGTAGCGTTATATATAAATCTTAACGCGTGTAGAATAGATAGTAACATCGGATCAGATGTAATAAAATTAATTATCTTATTGATCCTTTGAGTCTTCCTTAATTATCTTATGTTCTACATCGTGCTAGTGCATAGATAGTAACATGTATCAGATGTAAGTAAATTAAGTATCTTATATTCTACGTCGTGTGATGTGTTGTAAGCGAAAATTATGTGTGAAAACCGATCAGTAAATGGATCACTCGATGAAGACACAGAAGAACAATGTCGCCACACGAGTAGTCCTTCCAGAATGTCTTTATAACTCCATTCGCACTTGTTAACACTACGCTCGAAGTACTGTTCCATATCTTGCATAACTTGTAAAATGCGGTGTACTTCAAAATAATATTAATGTGTTTTAAAACGAAATATATTTCGGCAGTAAGATTCTTTGTTTACGTTGTATTATAAGATCGAATTACCTTTTATAGCTTGATAATCCTCCAACACTGCATCGAAATTGTTGTAAAATTCTACTTGACCTAAAATGCTACTTGTGAGGTTCACATTTCTTAGCGTAATTTTATAGTCCGAAAACAAGTTTGAGAACAGCTTTGTATTTTGCGACAGGGCAACAAGACTAAGCGGTATTATGTTTTCAAAACCATGAAAGCTGTAAAAGTAGAATTTCATTGAGATAATATTCATATAAATGCTATAAATGTTTGCGTGTGTGTGTGTGTGTGTGTGTGTGTGTCATAGAAAATATGTGACGTACTGTTTGTTACCGTAAAAAAAAAGAACTCTAAAAGAGTATTGAATAAAAGACAAAGCTTGCAGAATAAATATGCGATCTAAGTCGTTATCGTAATCACGATAATTACACCTGAACGACTCGAATTTTGTGACAATAAGTATTATTTTCTGCCAAAAGTCTATGATAATCCAAAAATAATTCTTGAAGATACTGTGGAAGGTTCTCTTTATTTTTTGGAGAAAAAATTTAATAAACCAGGAAAGCAATGCGGATATTAAATCACGCGTGTTAAATAAACGTTCTAAAACGTTTGTTCCGTCTGGCAATGTATTCAGTTCGGACAGCGAATAAATCAATACTATTATTTCCATAAACAGATCGTCTGCAAGAAGCAATTTTGTTTTTTTTTTTTTAGTATTTGTATTGTTCAAGCAAAAATTAAATTGTAATCAAATCGCTAAAATGAAGAATCTTCAGGACTGTAAGTTTACCATTTTTCGGCAGTATCTTCTGTGTCAGTAAGCGCAAAATATTAGGTCCCAACAAATAATAATAGTGTGTCAAATGAGACATCCATTCCGATGTAGCGTCAATCTCGATTTCGCGTGTTATCAAAGACAAAAGTTTGCAGAGTGTTTTTTGTAACCGAAAATTTTTATTGCAATTACCGAAGGAACAGAAAATGAATCTAACAAGTTCTCTGTCTTGTCCTATCCTGTCGATAACTTTGTCAACGTGACACATACTTGCTATAATCTCCAATAATTTGTCCTATAAATATATAATAAATGTGTAATATTCTTTCGTGTCTTTTAAATTGATATCGAGATTTAACAGAAGAAACACAACACGTTCAAAACTGAACGCAGTACGAAACTAATAATCCACGGATGACGATTAACGAATTGAAAAATAATATTGCATCGTTTCACACAAGCAAAACAACCTTGACATACTGCAACGACTCTATTTTCAATATATGTGCTGCTCTTGGAATGAATGTTTTATTGAGATACAGTTTTACGTCGAGATGACTGCTTAACTCCAACAACTTACACAGTTGTAGTAATTTCATCTTTGTCATAGGCGCGAATGTCAAATATTCTACTACCTGAAAGTGAAATTAATTCATCAATTATGTTATAATGAATATCTCCAGAAAAGTTATTGTATTGAACATATGGTCTCCTTACACATCATAGTTCAACATCAAATCAAAGATGTACAGAAAGAGAGCAAGAAGAAAAAACTAGATTTCTTAATGATAGACAGATGTAGGGTAAAGTTGTATAACATACATATAAGATTTTTTTACCTCATCTATTGAGTTTTTAACGGTATCCAGCGGTTCATATTCTACGCTACTTGAGTCGCTACTGTTTCTACTTATCGACGGCATAATAACTGATACTTGTAATAACAAAATCACGTGTAACCACTTTTTTGTTCCAAAAGTATTTATGAAAATGTTGCTTGTGTGAAGAAGAGAGAGAGAGTTTCTTGTACGCACGACACGTATAATTCATTTATTCTGTTGCTGAGAATTTAACTAATATAATATTTTATATATGAAATGTGTTGTGTTCGAGATTACTTGTCCGTTTTTTCTTATGTGAAAAGTACTTCTTCTTCTTTCTTTGTGTGTACTGATGGCGACTGCTCAAACAACAACACTGGCATGATATTCAAAATAAGTTAGTATTGGAGCTGTTTCAATAAATACACGTGTAAACATTTACCGCGATTACCATAGTAAGATGGAGACACTGTCTATTTGAATTTTTAAGCAACATTGTTTATCATTTTATTACTTTTAAAAAGTTTTTCTGCACATAAAAAAAAGTAAATATGGAGAATAACGTTTTGTAATTAATTGATCAGCAGCAGGGGGTCAATTACCTGTTGACCAATAAGATCATAGATATTTTAGGAAATTTGCTCACTTTTGTAATTTTCACTACATTGCGTGATACACAATCGATCCCCAGTACACGTGTCGCGTCCGGTGGTCTCTAGATGTAAAGACGCGGGAACTCGAAGAGCGATTCGACCAGAGTTCCATCTCGAATCGAACTCACTAGTACATAGCGCCAGCTGGCGGCACGGAGATCTTTCAATAGCAGCTGAGCGGCGACGGCCAGTCCCACTGCTCTCTCGTCAGACGTTCGCGCGCAAATCACGCGCTGTGTTCCGTGCCGTGTGTTCGGTATATGAATAATTTGTTTCTCTTATCTGCCGGTGTGTCGAGACGTATTAAAGAAGGTATTTATATTCGACGGCGCGACGAGAGATCCCAGAATGGAGAACGTTTCCATGTCCAAGGTAAGCGATAACGTGGCATGCAACCTGTTGCTCTAGCCGCGCGCTGGCTTAACCTCAAAAGAAAAAGCGCGAAATCCACGGCACACAGCGTGACAATTCTTCCGTCATTCGCCAGAAATGTTACTTGAGAAGAGCGCGATCGCGTTTATTTGCCGAGAGAATCGACACGCTCTCTCTCGCGCAACATTATTAAGTTGCGATAAATTTTGTGAACCATTTCTGACGTGATTTAAATTTGAGAATTTCTGCAATGTGCGTGTGTGTATACCCTAATGACGTTTCATAACGAGTTTTATTTATTTAGTACAACTGCAATACGCATGCAACGTTTAAGTACAGCACGGAATGTTAGAAAATATCTTTAAAAAAACACTAACGCAATTTATTTGCAATTTTTATTTAATCAACACGTCGAAATTTGAGATTGTTTACGATGACATTGTATGCAACATTAAAATCACACATTTGAAAGCATTTGTTCTAAACTAGTGTTGCAATAACTATTATTGTGTTAATTAACGATTGAGATCGCATTCAATTCTAAAGCAGGGGAAAATTTCACATGCAATGTGTTAACGCCAACAGAAAACAACGCGCGAAACGTAAACCTGATTGCAATTTGTAGGGAATATTTGCTTACAAAGGGCGTTACAAAATCGGTAAGAAGAAAAACAAAGTTCAACGCCCGAGCTACGTTAACGAACCCTGGTACATCGCGTACAGCGAAACGTGGAAACACATCGAAGAGGCTTCAGAGGTATATCTCTCGTTGTGTCCATTCGGGGATTTGTTTTATTTATAAGTCTGTACTTGTGTATGACAAAAATATCTACCGCAATGCTGTTAATATTTTAGAACGTCAGGTCAAAAATATTTCAACAAGTCGTGTCCAATGTGGTGGCTTTCGTTAAAAAAGTAAAAGCGTCACCGTCAGATGCGACGTCTCACGAAATAGCCACGGCTATTTTGTTAACAGGTTAGACGACGTTAAAAGCTGCAATTTGTTTTTTTCGTTGAAGAAAAACAAGTCTCTTGTCTCTCTACGGTTATTTTTCTCTGCGGTTGTCTCTACAGTTATTTTTTCTTATTAGGACAATAATTTTTCTCTGAAACACTTTGACTAAACTAAGAAGTAAACTAAGTTTTATTCGTTGAAATGCTTTTTTTTTTTTAACGAAGTAAGTTGCATGCGAAATGTTTGTGAAATAAAAACACACTTTACACACAAGTAAAATTCTACACAGGCGTTAACGTTCCCGACCACACGACATTGTTTAACACAACGATCACCAGACTCGGCAAAATCACTACGCACATAGCCATGTTGTGGAGCAGAAATTGCAATAATCTGAAGAGCACCATCGAGGACGCTGTGTATCAACTTATTCACAAAGCGGAATCGGTAGTTAGTTTGACAATGCGGCAACGATGGCGCAAAAGAGAATTTTCGATTCACTCGCGTAATTGTCGTTTGCAGGATGACGCTCCCGAAGTGCGTAAGAGTCAGTGCACAATGCGAACGTTGAAAGAATGGTTCGCGAACAATCACGAACCAGAGGATCCCTTGGTTCTTGTCCTACCGGATTTCGAAAGCTTTTCCACTGATGTTTTACACGATTTTATCCTGGTGCTGAGGTATCGCGAAAATAAATTTCCGCGCGTTTTCTAAACACGTTCAGCAAAGAATTTTGATAATTGTTGAAAATTACTTAAATTCAGCAACTGACTAAAAAAATTTATATATTTTTTAATCGCAATTGTTTTCAGCTCGTACAGAAGCGCATTGAAATTTGTGCTCATATTCGGTGTCGCAACTTCGTTGCACGTTGTTCACAGATCGTTGACGTACGACGTCACATCGAAATTGGTGGTGCAGGCAAGTTCGAAAAATTTGCAACATTCTCTCCGCCCACGTATGTATTCGCGCAAAGTGACTCTGTATCGTTTCGCTTGTCGTTTAGGTGTTCTCCACACAGACACAAGTGACAACACTAGCCGACGTATTGGAAAGCACCGTTTTTTCGTCGGAGATTCCGTTCAAATTGATCGGTCGCGCGTTTCAACTGTTGACCGACATTTTTCTGTTTTACGACTTTTCGGTAGATAATTTCTTGCAGCATTATAAGGTACGGAACAGAAATAAAATGACCGACTGACATTTGTAAAATGACCCGTCTGACGTTTACGGATAAATTAATCTTCGAATCGATTTCAGTTGTGCATGATACAACATTTCTACGACAACAACACGAGCTATCTTTGTTGCCAATCGGAAGACATTGAGGAGAGAATCTCGAAACTCACGGACGAAAATATCGCGGACATTAGAAGCTTGCCGTCTGTCGCGGAATATTTAAAAACCAAAGTAAAGGGCGGTGATAATCTCGACAATAAACAATTCAAGGTTTCTATATTTTATTGCCGACAATTTCGAGATTTCCAAAAATTCATCATACGTCCAATAATAATAATGGAACAATAAATAAAGCGCTTTAATTTTTTCTCTCGAGTATATTTCAAACTTTCAATTTGACAGTTTCCTGACAAATCGGTTACGAGCGGAAGATGCTTAAATATTTGAAGAGATTAAAAATGTCCAAATATGTACAAATCGAATTTGCAACAACTGCCTGCGGGAGCAAAATTACTCTTCCTCTCTCTGAATAAATTATTGACAGATAATTTTTGGAAATCCCATAATCTCTCGTCTCTCGCGCTTCCGTTTTAAATTTGATTTCTCTTCGTAGGAGACTCTGGAACGTTTGTTAAACGAATTTCACAGTTTTATGGAGCGATTTTTGCTTATTTTGAGATGTTTGCACTGTTTGGTCGCTTCCTTGCCAGGCTCGCCAATGGGCAAACAGGTAATAGGCTGTTTCAATAATTTGGAATGAACTTATGTGAGAGAGGAAAAAATTCTGATTCGGAAAATAGGAACGATAGGGAGAAAAAAAAACGACAATTGTTTCAGTTGCGGGAGGTTTACACCAAAGCTGTTTACACGAGCAATCTCACGGAATCCGAGGAATACGAAGAATGCATGAAATTACTGAAAGTTTTGTCGAAGGAGGAGCTCTTCTCGAAACTCGAATCGATCGTAAAGATTGTCGGGAAATCCAAGGATCCGAAGATCGAGGAGATGCAAGCCCGTCTCGAAACTCATATCAAAACGATTCGAGAAGCCAGTTCGAGCAGCGCGGGAGAAACTTCCGAGATAATCGGCACAACAAAGGAAAATCTTAAAAAGTTGGCGGAAAATCGCAAACAATTGAAAGAGGTGTGGTGTATAAAATCGAAAATGACACAATTTACAATAAACGCAAAAAATCTAAACACTTCAGAAACTTCAGATCGTCGAACGATTAAAAAATACAAACGATTTCAACGTTCTTCCCGTAGAAATTGCTTGAAAATATAAGTCAGCAACGGTCGCGTTCCGCCTACAAAGCGCAGTGCGATCTGATCGATTACCTGGACCGAGAAGTATTCTCTGTCCACCTGGTCGATCCGAGTCGCGTGACGGCACATGAGATATTCTGCTACAACGACGGGAACCAGGCGAAGCGCCACATCCGCGGCTCAGTGAGGGCCGCCATACACACGGGATTGAGCGATCCGCAGATGTACCTGGACGTGAGTGGAGAAGTTCCGCACGAATGGCTCGCGCACGCGATTTCGTTAGCCGGGGCTCTTGTTGCATTGCGTCGCCACAGAGCGGAAACGTGCTCGAAAAACCGGCCAATTTAGAGTCGCGCGCGGAGTGTCTTTGAATAATGCAAACGTATCCCACAATAGACGACAAATTTTATTTATTTTTTTGTTTTTTTAATTTTACGCGATTAAAAACGAGAGACTTCCAAACGCTATTCAAGCTTTTTTCTTTTTTTTTTTTAAGCGTATGCGCTTTTATTTTCTGTTTACGTCTCGAGCTTCGGGGTCTTTCAGGTCTCTCTCGGAATCTCTCAGTTATTAATATCTCGATCCGTTTTTAAAGCGAACGAGAAGAGGACATTGACTCGCTTCGCGGCGTTTAATCTTCCGTCATAGAAGCGATTTATCCAAGGCGACCCGACCGCTAAAAAAAAAATCGCGCTTTCATTCGATTTTCCCGCGGCGCAGTTAATTGGAAATGCATATTTCAGTGCGACTGCTGCAAATTGGAGAACGACGACGACATTCCGCGCACGCTTCCCGACTTGAGTATAATTTATAAACTACACTTGGAGTCCAGGAAGCTGATCAATATGTACGACTGGCTGCAGGTAACAATTCGGGCGCCCCCGCGTGCTCGTGTTTACAGGTTAATCTCTGTTACACTTACGGTCACGCACCGACCCGGCCGTCTCCGTGATTTAATCGCTGCGGCCGTCGCCGCCGCGAATGATTCACGCGAGCACGTCGTTGCGCGGGAGGGACTTGCTTTATTGCCGGGTCGGTGGTTAGAAAGCCCGGTAAAACGCTTCTCGTGAAAATTGCGCCGAGCAAAACGGTGGCGAGAGAGAGAGACGCTTGGCGCCGACAATCGCGAGAAGATGCCGTACCAAATGTTTAACGCACGAGTGTCGTGTCTGAGATTTTTCCTCGATGAAACTTTTGCTCTTTCGAGCTTTTTGTTTTTTATTTTTTCAGGCATTTCTGACGATCGTGGAGCCGCAAGCCGATGCCGAGGAGCAACGCGACGTGGATCCGCAGCTGCAGTATCCTTTAAAACGAAAGCTCGCTCTCTCGTTCGACGCTCGATCGATTCGAGATTTGTCTTCTTGCGTCTTTGAAATTCATATCACGCTTTCTAACGTTAGAGAAAGAGAATCGCGCTCCCCCCTTCTCCGAAGTAACTTCCGTGAACCAGATATATACCTTCTAGTTTGAATAATTCGCACGTGTTATCTCGCATTTCATCATCGTAGGCAGTAACTTATCCTTAACGTGGAATTCAGAGCTCGGTTTACTCAAGCGGTCGCCGCGCTGCAGTTCCTCGGCTTCATCAAGACTTCTCGAAGGAAAACGGATCATGTAAAGCGCCTTACGTAACAACAATATCGCGCGTTTGATTGTTTGTCTTGTCCTCGCGCAGCGACTTTGTATGTACGAAGAACAAGTACTTTGATGATATTAGTTTTGTACTATTTATTATGTTTGATGAATAAAACAATTGTATTTTGAAATGAGCGTTGCGCTTGGGGCGTAGCGGAAAAAAAAACCAAATCCTGGAAATATCCACACGCGCGCCGCCATTTAATTTGCACACGTCTTTCCGATCGCGTCAAAGCAACGAGATACGCTTACGTCTAAAACGATTGTTTTTGACAACAATTTTCCAAAACTATTGTTTTTGTTACTTCCAACGTTTTGGTGTAATAGAAAACAAACCACAAAAAAAATAATAAATAACAAAGCGGCGTCGTTTCGTTTTCCGAAATAATTCCGAAGATTTTTACATAATACCCGCCCGGAAGTTATTATGCCGAATCCGCTGTGGAATAATTTAACTTTTAACGATTCGCCCGCATATTGATGAGTGCTCCGGTGCACGTGCTGAAATACTTAAATTCCAGACACAGACCGACATGCAATTCCGCCGCTCTCGCCGCTTTTCCGTTTTCCTCTCTCTCTCTGGCTTTTCCATGCGGCTTTTGAAAATTCGCAATATCGATTGCAACGACGCCGTCTTTGTGGCAGCGCCGAGCATGCCGCGCGTTCCACAGCGCGATGTGGGGAGGAAAAAAAAAATTTTTTTTTTTTTTTGACCGTGAGCACGCGGCAATCGTTTCCGCATTTTAACATGAAAACGAATATCGATTGATTGGATTCGCGCGCGACCGACGGTCGGCTTTTTTCTCGCGCGGCTCTCGCGCGCGATGAAAGTTGAACATTTCGCGCGACGAGCTTTAATCTTTCGCTTCGTGACGGACGAAATTCGATCCGCATCGGAATTTATAACCAACAGAAAGAGAGAGGACATTTAAATAATAAATTTTATTATTCCACGCTGTTGAAGAGAGGAATTTAAAGGGAACAGAACGTCAAGAGTTCCTCATATCTACTATCTCGTCTCGCCCACATCAAAGTCCTCTGTTTTCTCCGCCCCTATTTCTACATTTGCGAGTGGCGATGACGTTATCGACCCTCGTTACACGTCACATCCGTCCAAATGTCCGTTTCATTGTCACGAGGGAGAAAGAGATAGAGAGAGAGAGAGAGAGAAAGGAGAGTATCATGACGCGGTACATCTGTGCCGGGCGCAGATTCGCCGGATAAGTGTGCCGGACAAAGCTAGGACGAGAGAAGAGAGATATCTGTCTCGCGTCGTCGGCCCCAATCGTAGAACAATCGCCGACTCAAAGGAAGAGCGACAGGCTGCGCTGCTTTTCGGCAAAGGTTAACGTCCGCGCGCGCCCACGGTTAGAGGATCTCCACCTCTTGGCGCGCAGTGTATGTTAACCCCTCTCCCTTCCCCTTGCTTTCCGCCTTTGACCCATGTCGAGAAAGGATAAGGGGAGGGAGGGGAAGAGGATGAGAGAGGAGGTCGCATCCCCCGCTGGATGCGCGCTGGGATGGCATCCTTCACTGCACAGACAGGAAAGCTCATATAGGCTAACTCCAGTGTCAAAGGAGCGGCGGTACCTCTCGCTGCGAGATTTCCTCGGAGGCTTCCGAGAGGCAGCGCGCGCGCGTGGACGTCGTCCGTTGATATTCGAGGTTTGGTACATACACACAAAGAAAATACGCGCGGAATACGAGAATTCCCGTACGAGTGTCCTGCGTACCGGCGCATAATGGAACTCCGCGAACAATCGCGTCTTGAAAAAGAGGCGGAAAAATACACGGACGCTTTCAGTTTTTTAATAAATTTCGACAAAAATTGCAGAATTCTCGCCAGGATCCCCAGGACAAATATCGTTGATATGTGTTCGCAAATTCTTGATGTGTAATAATAATTATGTACGACACTGAGAAGATTTCATTTACGTGTTTAATCACACGTAATTAAGAATTTCCGCGTACTTTTTTCTCTCTATGGCACCCGAGAAATATTTTTATAAATCTACTTTACTAATTAAGAAACAAATACACGAGGTATAAAATACGAATAAAAATGACAACTTTCAAAGAAGAAGAAGGAAATAATTTCTGGTTTAACTATCCAGTTTTGCGCAAAACAAAGATGGTAAAACGCACATTCGAGCGTTGAATAATTAAAAGGTCGCTCGAAGAGATGAAGATATCCGCGTGCACAGAGAGACATTATCGTAGGACTCCTACGGGAGAAGGGGGAGGAGTTTATATCTCCGCCGGAACACAATAATACCGATGTCAAAGGGGCGCGAGAGAGTCTTGCGTGTCGATGGGTATATATCGAGAACGCTCTATTGCCCTCCGCGGAGGACTTCGACTCGTATGCAGATGAATGGAGATACGACGCGCGACCGCTTGCATATTCGCTTTGGCTCTCAACGAACGTCGAGCGCGCGATCGCGACCCGATGACGACGCGGTCGATCGATTTCCGCGCGCGTTCCCGAAGGTCTCGCTCGGATTGACGGCTGTCTTATTTCAAACGGGCGAACGGAACGGCGCCAGAAGGACGCGTTTCCGGAGGAATAGCGTGATGGGTATGGTAAAACCGACGCGGTTTTTACGACCGCGCATCAAAAACCGTCTCGACGGAGAGACTTCGTTCGAAAACTTTAATTCAAGAGAATTGATTTCAATTGAAACAGAGGATGTCGTTGCCGCATTTCGCAAGTTTAATCTCGGTAGGGATTAGTCCCGTGCCGCCACGCGACGGGACTAAAAATCACGAAGGGAAGAGAGTTTTGTTTCAATATCGAGAGATCCGCTCTTCCTCGTTGACGATTTTTTTCTTCCGCGAATAAGAAAATCCATTTGCAAGAAAAATTTGCGAGAGGTCCACTTTTCTCCAACTCGGCCGAACTACTGGATACTATAGCGGGGGATGAGAATCAGTTTTCCGGGGAAACTGCCCTCTCGTAACCTTCGTGCTCAATCGACGGCGTGACCTCCGATATCCTTTCGGCATCCTCTTTAACTTGTCGCTATCGTTATATCGGATCTGCGCCGACGGAGAAACGAAGTCTATTCTTTATCCCCGGAAAGGGGTAGGAAGGGTGCGAATCCGGCGGGGGGAGGTGTGTGTGTATATATATTTCTCTCGTCGCGCAGCGATTTCTCTCGCGCTGAAACGTGCGGCCCTTCCGGCGGCGGCGGTGGGACGAAACTTTATGTTGCGCGTTCTGTGTCTCGCGCGCGATAAAACACCCCCCCCCTTTTTCTATCACCCTCTGAAAAATTGCTCGCGTCCTCTTTTCATCGCTCCGCTCTCCGTAAATGAATTCGAGCCGGCCTGACAGATGTTTGTCACGTAAATCTGAAATATCGCATCGTTTCGAAATAAAGAGAGAAGATTCCGTTCCAGATTTTTCAAACGTACATACATTTTCCTCGGTGTCGTTTGTAATTGCGGCGCGCGAGAGACTTTTCAATTCGAGAAATGGATTTTTTTTATTTTTTTTTTCTACCGTACGCTCGCTGCGCCTGCATCGCTTGTTTCCGCTCTCGACTCAACGGTCATTAAGTCATCGAGAATTCAATTAATGACACGTCGCTCGTATGTCGCGCGCGCGAGCACTTCTGTTTCGACGTGATGCGGTGTTTGAAATTAACGCGATGTGTGTGTGTGCGCGCTCGCGGACGGAACAACCGTTGCGACGTCGCGGCCGCCGCGCGGTTCGCGCGGATACCTGCAATTACCAATTATAATTGCGCGCCGGCTAATTGGTAAACAGTAGTAATAACAACGCGCGTCCGCATCGATCAGCGGTTCGGGGGGAGGAGGAGGAAACCCGGGACCGCCATCGCTCGTCCCAATAATCGTCGGTTCCGGCCGGTCCTCCGCTCGTTTGCCGGATGACCGCTCGCGGATATCTGCCGTGACGTTTCGCCGCTCGTTAAACATCCGTCGTATTTTTAACTCGTCGCGCCGCGCCGCGCCGCGCCGCTAAACGCAGGCGGCGTCGTAAATACGTCGCGGCGAGCTCTCTTAAATCTCTCCCGGAACGAATATACAACAAGCTACCCCCTCGCGCGATGGTCTAACGCTAATCTAACGCGAGCGCTGTACGTAGCGAGTTGGTATTGTCCATATTTTCGGTACTTGACGAAAATATTCATGTACGTTTTTGGAAGCTCAACGTTAAGAGAGATCCTTCCGCCATTAATAATGCACAGTGCGTAAAAACACACACACACACACACATGTACGCGCGTATGTGATGAATGTATTATTTCTGGATTTCTAAGTGAATTCTCTCTCTCTCTCTTTCTCTGATCTTTCTCTTTATTATTCATTGCGGCATTATATTTTATGATATTGCTGCTCTTGCTTATTTATTTTATTTTCTCGACTTCTTTTCATGTTGCTCTCTCGAATAAGTATTACGCAGTTGTATTCCGGCAAATTCTAAACGTTTAAGGATTCGTGTCGTTTCTTTTTTTTTTTTTTCTCTTTCTCTCGCAGAACAATCTGTGCTTCGCGGAGCGCTTTCTTCCTCAAATGCTGCGGTGCACGGAGGACTCGGTATCTCCTCGGAGATACGTGAATATCGCAGAAAACTACCCCCGGGTATCTCGAAATTTCTCAGCGCGGATGACTACATTTCCCGAGGGAGGCAGTTTCTCTTTCTCGGACTTATTTTCGTCCAGAAAGAGGAAGCTCGGTGGTCATAGAACTATTGCGTCGCAACGTTCGGGGAAGGAGAGAAGGGTTACCGTTCGGGAAAAGGTCCTCCCTAAGGAGAGAGAGACACCAGGGTCTCAAGCTGTTCTCCCCCCGTTTATCCGGGGACGCGAAAATCAATCTCAACAGCTTCTCGTATCACTCGCGCATCGCACTTGTGAAGCGCTCAATCACATTCGCGAGCGGGATGTTCTCTCGCCGGTCGTCTCTTTGAAGGAAAAATCGTCTTGAAAATTCTCGTGTGGCGCGAGAGAATGGGCGGGGGCGCCTGCAACGGAAAGGAAAAAGAACCACCACAGTCGTTGTCGCCTGGACCACTCGCTCGGATGAGCGGCGAGTATATATATTGGTTCTCCCGCTGGATGGACCGGCGAGTGAGCGAATTTTTCATCCCGGGAAAACGTCGTTTAAAAAACACGTTCGTCCCATACGACTGCGATCTTGCAACGTTCTCTGAAGAAACCCTGGAGAGTATATATATTTGTGATTCGAAAAAACGCAAGAGTTCTTTTTGGCACACAGATCGATTCTACAGTCCGTGTTCTCTCGCCTCAATTTCATCGCCACGTGACTGTTCCAATGACCGGACATTTGTTTACAAAAAAATAATTATCAGAAGGTTTAAACATCAAACGTCGCAATTCTCGATCTTTTAAACTTTTGTTTCTTTAATAAATATTACATTTGACAATTGTTTCTTTAATCAATTTTTAAAATGAATTCCTACAATATTTCTTTAATAAACATCATCGGTGTATGCATTTCCGGTTATTGGTACAGTTTACTTTATAAATGCGTTCATTTATTTCCGACAATCCATAATATATGTAACGCATAAATTACGCTTACACGCGCGTTTATCGATAAAACAGCGAGGGGGATGTGAGAATACGGATTTGCAAACTAGTGTACGCGAACGCGCAAATTAGCGAGCTCTCGTAAGGAAAGCCGATTGGCTGAGCTCTTCGATATAATTATCGATCGCGATGGCGAAGTGAGACGATCAAAGAAATTGAATGGGACTTCTGATAGAGCGCTATAATCAAGCGCCGTTGCGTGGTAAGAGGATTGGAACCTCATTTCGCAACGAGAGCCCCTTCCCCCTTCCCTCACGCTACGCGCTAGTCCCATCTCGTGGCGGTGGCCGTTTAATAGAATTATCATGAATAGCCTATCAAAGGTAACCGCGAAGTCCATTTATAACATGTGCTTGACATTTGCTAACGAAATCATGGATTTGGATCTGCAAATGTATTAAATTTTGCGTACACGCAAATGGACGCGCGTCCCAGAAACAGGAGGTAAATAATATGAAATAATTGAAAGTCCCCCCCCTCTCTCTCTCTCTCTCTCTATTCCTTATTCAATTTAACACTTGCATTTTGCAGTGTCTCACTTTATCGCGAGTTGTCACGCGCAATTAGTTATGAAAGCAGCGAGAGATAAATAACGAGCGGGGGAGGGGGATGAGAGGGAAGAGGGGGGTAATATCAACGGCAGTTATAAATTTGACAATTTTATGATAAAGTCGCGCTAATCAGTCGCTGCTAATCCGCGGTGTAAAATTCATAAATCTCGATGGAGACCACACACACACACACACACATGTGATTCGTAAATGCGAAATGCAGCGCGTAATACATAATTGAAGATCGATACTCTCTCCGTCAAAGCTCGCGCAATGTTGGGAAAGGGAGGAGTCAAAATAGATTCGTAACATTACTAACTGCGGCAATTAATGTCAACCGCTCTCGTAAATTGTGTCAGGTTTTATCGCGGCTTTTCGCAACGCTCAATTAAATTTTTGCGGACGCGCGAATATAAATTGTTGGCAACGTAAAAATATGTACACGCACACACGCGCGCGCGCGCGCGCCGTAATTTGCAACAAACGTATGTGTGTTTTCGCCTCGTCCATTCGCGCGCGCATATGTAAAATTTATATTTAAATATCAAAAAATATATCCCCGCTGAAACTTTCATATTATATGTGGGAGGAGAAAAAACGTTGGAAAATCCTTTATTTGCGCGTATTTTTCGGACGGAATATATATGGTCGAACGGGTCGCGCGATGAAGCGCGCGTATATTTTTTCAATAATCGCGATTTATACATATGACGTAATATAATGCGCGCGTGTTTGCGCGCGAAAGGCTTAAAATCCACTTGAATGCGCGCAACGTGGAATAAACATATGTCACGACGATTGCACCGCCACGGGTTATCTCTCTCTCGGTGGTGGCGAGGAAAACGAGACGACGAGGGGAGCGAGAGAGAGAGAGAGAGAGAGACTGTTTCACGAACGTAAATCCTGATAGAAGTCCCCGCTTCCGAATCCTGAACCCCTCGTCGCTTGTCGTCACCCACGTCAACCCCGGCGACCCTACCGCGTTATTGCGATTGAGTGCAGCCAACTACACTCGTGTTGTACGTCGATCCTCGAGCGTGTCAGAAGCTCCGACATTAATGCACGTTGTCGCGCGTAATTATGAGCCGGAGCCCGGGTGCATAATGTTGTGTGCAGATGTAGCGTGCGCGCGCGGATCGCAAGGAAAATAAATGGGGTGTTCCTCTGGAGAGAGAGAGAGAGAAAGAGCAAAAGTTACATTGGCGAGTCATTAGATAAAGCGAAAATCCCGGGGACATTGATATTTCAGCGAAATTTCGACGGCAGATAAAATAGCGGCGTTCCGAAACAATTTCTGTGTTATTGCAACGAGCCGGGGCAACGTTATCGCGCGCGCGAGTAGAATAATTTCTCATTTAATTTTCGGCCGGATTTGCGAATGTGTCAAGTTGGTGGGGAGCGTTTTATCATAGTCGGGCGCGGTGATGAGATTCCGTGAATTCTGTCATACGATAATTCTCGCGAAACAGTAATAACATACAGAGGTATTCGAGCCCTCCCGATGTAAAATAGAGAGATAATCCTTACTGCGCGTTATAATGCAGATATTATCGTCGTTCATTTGCAGCGAGTTATTTTCGTACAGCGAGTGAGAGCCCCGCTTTGTTGTTGAAGCAACCGCTCGGAATTCTCCACGCGCAAATGCACTGTGTGCAAAAGCGCGCGCGCGCGCGAGTGTTCGGATCCGCGTGTAACAACTGCAATCAGCATAATCGTATTTGCAAGATAGAAACTGAAGCAGTTTGTGTGTACCGACACGGCAATAATTGCGATTAAACTCGACGTACTTTCATCAAGTCCCTCTTTCTTGTGTTCGATTTTTTTAATTCTTTTCTTCTTGACGCGATAAACAATTTATCAACTTATGTAAACAAGTGGTGAGAATATTTTTTTTTTTATATTGTTATACAGTTTTGTATCAGTTCGTGTGACGAATGCGATGTGAAAGCTTTCGATTTCGTCACCGACAAGTGGGTGGTTCGAGTTTCCTCTCGCTGCGCGCGCGAGCAATTCGCAATTGGCTCGACTAATTTTACCGCGCGCGGGCCCTTTCGGCTAATTTCAATTAAAGGATAATTGATTGCTTTACACCCATCGTTCGTACTCGACCCGTTTCTCTTTGTCCGCGCTCGGACGACCATTTCGCGACGGAGACAGTGGTCGAAATCGGAAGACGAGGCAGGAGACACGTGGACGGAAGGAGAGAGAGATTGAGAAAGAGAGATAGCATAATTGAGGTGGGAGTAGATACGGGATATCTCCTCAACAATCGAGGGTCCGAGCGGACGGATCCGTACGAGAGGGATTTAATCGCATGCGGTCCATCCCCATTCAACCGCCCGATTCCAACTACCGTCGCAGCCAGCCACCGTGAAGGATATCGCGCTTCTCTAATTGTCGGCCATCGATCACTCGATGATCGAGCGGGCGACAGGAGATTGAGACGCGCGCGCGGAATTAATTCAAACTCTCTTGCGCGTTGAACAAATTAACGAAAGACAGAGAGAATCTCTCAAGAGTATCTCTTCTCTCTCTCTCTCTCTTCTCCGCGCGAATATTTCAAGGACGTGTAAAACATCTAAATATCTCATCTCCCTCCCGGTCGGATGTCATTCCCGGGACGACGAGTTTCTATATCCGGCTGCAACACCCCCTTCTCCTTTCTCATCAAAGCCCGCGGCGGTCTCGCGATTGCGACGAAGAAGAAAATGTTTGCGCGAAGGAAACAAGGAATTAAGGGGAGGGCGTCGCCGCTTTATACACTCCCTCTTACCAACTCGACGCCGCTTGCGTGTGCGAAAGTCGCCTCGGGCGAAATCGGGGGGAAGAGAAGATTGCTTGGACTTAGCGTGAGATAGAGCAAAATTTTTAACCCGCGTTAAGGGATGTACACGGAAACGTCGTTGAATATTTTTGTTTCTTGTTTGTTTTTGTTGTTTTTTTTTTAAACGTCGAGAATTTCGCGCGAGCGAACTCCTGTCTTTCCTTTCCGCGCTTATCTTTTTAATTACATCTGACTTCCGTCGTTTCTATAATAAATATATTCTTCTCGGGTTCTTCACGTTATCTCTCTCTCTTTCCCGCAGAGAGAGAGAGAGAGAGAAAGAGAGAGAGAGAGAGAAAGAGAGAGAGAGAGAGAGAGTATTCGTTTTATTTATCTCCACTTGCCTTAATCCTCCCAGAAGTGTGACGGTGGTTTTATTTATACTGCCAACCGTTATTGCCGCTTCGTGCCGTAGGGACGAGCGCAGCGGCGAGGGTTGGCCTTCATTAGGTCTTCTTCGCATTTAATCCAACCTGAATGCCAACGTCGTGGGGTGGAGAGAAACCGCGCGCGCGCGCGCACGGGGGTGTTTCTCGCAGGATATTTCTCGGAGTATTTGTAGCTCGCGCGTTCCCAGCACAGAAGATTCGCTGACGGATGAAACGTCGTTCGCGCTGCGATTTTCGCGCCTGATTAATTAAAACACAGGATAGCCGCCGATAGCGCGAACTCTCGGTCGATCGTCGATTTTTTTCGAGCGAGAAAAAAGAAGATCGCGAGCTTCTCAAAAAACAGACCGCGTGCGATAATAAGTTATCAGCGCGCCGGTGCACGTCTGGGCCGTATCAGCACGCCGGTATAATAACGAATGCGCGTGCAGATTTGCGCGTCGCGAACATACAGCCAATTTATTCTCGCCGCGGGACGCGATGCGCTCCCGTACGTGGGCGCGATGATATCGCTTGACTCGGCGGGCACAATGCTCGGAAAAAAGAAGTTTTTAGCATAATTACGCCGTTCCGAGCGAGCGCGAGTCGTCCGCGCGGCGCAATGAGACGCCCAACTGTTTCCCTCGCTTCGAGTCACGAACGCCGCGGGAACGCCGGACGCGTTACCTGAATTATTCGCTTTCATTAAGACAATTGTTCGAGTTTTTAAAGTTTCCCCATTTTCTTCGAGCCCTCATTAGTGCGATGCAGCTGCAGTTCCAGAAAAATTCCGGTGTACTACAGCTGGAATTTATTACGCACCGGCGAAAGCGCGGCTGAGATTGCGTCTAACACGATCCGATTTCCGTTCTAAATGCGATTTGCGTCTAATTGCGAGTGTACAATGAAAAATAAAATTAAATTCCCGTACAGAGAAAATCCCGGATAGGTTTTGCGAGTTGTCAACAAAAATTATGATTTTTTTTTCTTCACGCGACGCGCAATTCGCTCTCTCTCTCGCGGCCGATGTTCTCCTGTTTATCGCAATAATGCAGTTTATTATAATGTAAACCACGCGAGAGAGACCACGCGTCCGTAACAGCCCGGCATTAGATGCGAAAGCAATTAGGAGGAAGTTTACGAGTGGCGTATTTTCTGTTGCGCGCGCGTTCCTTAAAAAGATTTTAATTACAACCTATAAACGGCGCGCGCCGCCGCGAGGCGAGCGGTTGCATTTTAAGTTTCCCGTTTTATTATCGCGCCGAGAGTCTTGCGACTCTTTATCCCGTTCCGTGGCATTTATGTGACATAATTAAGATTTTTCAACCACGGCGCGCAATCCACAAATCGTCGTCGAAGCGCGCACACACGCGCTTTTAACGCGCGAAAACGCGCGGCGTGTCATTTCTCGTTTCACTTGACGCTTTTGCTCGCATTTGAAAAATTATATCACATCAGATGATTAAGCCCGCGGCCTTATCTTAATTGGTTTAACTCAACGCGGCGAGAGACCTCCGGTGAGGAGAGAGAGAGAGAGAACAGATTGGAATTTCTGGGTGGCGCATGCACGATTTTATGCCGGAAGCGTACACGCGATAAAACGTTGCGGAATTAAACGAGATTAAAATCTGTAGGATTACCGCCGCATCAAAGCGGCATTGCCGCTTCTCTTTTTTTCTTCCGTCTGTGTGTGTGTGTGTGTATACATTGAAATCTGTCGCAATTTTAAATCTCTCGCTCTTTCTCTCTCTCTAACAAGAATGAGCGGAAAAAGCGGGCGCGTAATGTAACTTAGAAATATAATTAAAAAAAAAAAAAAAAGTACAACCGCGCGCGTAATATGATTATGCGCGCGGGCGAGAAGCGCGTTTCGCGAAATATCAAGATACGTACAAACAACAACAACAACAACAACACGTATGTACATGTTGCGTTGCGTGGCACAAAACAGCTCGAAGAAAAAGATAAAAATCTCCGCGCGATTTCTCTGTACGTTTGAACAACTAAATCTCGCTTGAAATAATAAATGCGCGAGCGACCGAGAGAAGATAATGCGTGTCGATTAGCAAAACCATCTACGTGCACGAGAGGAGCTGAAGACACGTAATGCGGAAAGGAAAATAAATAACGAAAGATACGAGATCTCTGTAACATCGGTAGAATAAATTTGAGCTCCAAATGAATCAAATATGAAAAATTATCCGAACAACGGGATCTAAAATGGGAGGAAAATTACTTGGCGAAAAAATCCGATAATTGTACAGTTGGAAGTGTTGATCGTGTTTGTTCGGAAATCAAACAGGTCCTCTTCTCCCTCTGTTACACGCTTTCGCTCTTCCCTTTCCAGTAATTCTCATAACCGCCGTGACACTCCGCCGTGATTCAATAACTGGTCAATAATAAACTCGATCACCGAGAGGAAACGGCAAAGTTTCCCTCACACCCGTCTCCACTTGCGAATTCTGCAATCCTCCCCTCTTCCTCTCCCCCCGACAAGACAAACGAAGCCGTCCCCTGGCCTGTGGCTACGAGAGGGATGCGTCGCAGACGCCCGAGCGGCTTGTTCCCCGGCACGTAGTGCACACAGTAACCAGCCTCCCAGCCTCGCTGAAGCTCGCTCTCAAAGTCGTCGGAGACCCGCCCTCTTCGTCGCCCTCCGTCTACCCTCCCCGTCTAACCCAGCGGACTATGCAGCGTCTTTAAGTTTCGCACAAAGACCGGAGGAGCAGTTAAGTTACCTAGAAGCCAGAGTTCGCGCCGTTCTCCTTTGTCATGCCACCCCCTGACCCCACCCTCGAACAACCATCTACCGACAGCGCAAACCACTCTTGTCTCTCTCTCTCTCTTTCTCTTTCCTCCCGGGATCTTTCCCTTGCTCGTTCGTCGCTCCGAACCTCCCTTCTCCCCCCTCAAAAGCGACCGAGTCTTTAACTTTCCGCGACTGAATTTACCGCCAGTCGAAATACCCCGCCATTGTCAACCCCCCGTGTGTCACCGGGTCGGATGAAAGTATGAATCTTCGGTCCTCCTCGTCTAACGGCCGCGCCGCGAGAGTATACACGTCGAATCGCGCGCCTCTGAGCTCCATCGTCGAAACCCTCCCTCCCGCGGTCTTAAAACGAGTTCGAGCACGTTTTCCCCAACTGTGATCCGTAATAGGATTCACATTCTGGCGGAGAAATAAATACCGTTAGAAGGGCGCGCGCGCGAATAAGAACTCGAGAATCTTTTAAAGTACATCGACACAGTTTTGAAATTTGCTCCGTTTCCTCTCTCTGATCGGATTTCAATTCTTCGCAATACGGACGCGATCACGAAGGAGAATTCAATGGAATCGCTCGCACAATACCGTGAAAATGTTCTTCGTTGACTTGCGCGCGCGCGTGCAAGTTGACCCGCACCGGTGCCGTTTTGCAGGGCATTATCTCGCCCGCAATGTAACTTTACGACGGTGAGCGAATGCGCCGCACAACCGCGAGCCCGCGGCCGGCCTCTCCTCGAACTTTCGCTCCTACGTATTTAATAGGATAATACAGTTGCTTTACTGTTGTAAGTTTCCGCAGTCGTCGTTTCCGCGACGTCACTGCGCGCGTCTCTCCTTCACGTTCGCTCGCGTGCGCTCACCTCACTCGCGCGCGCGTGCATTTTACACGAAATTCCAACTAGAACGTCGCGGCTGTGTGGAAACTAATTTTTTATTCAGTCCCGGTGTTCACCTGCACGTGGAAAAAAACGTGCGCACATGTGCGCTGAAGTTTAGGGAATTTAAAACCCGGGACGGGTTGGAAGAAGTAAGAATATATCCCCGTTGAAGAAATTTGCATAAGTGAGGCACAGATTAATTCCGTCGGAAAAACGCTCTTCTCTCTCTCTCTCTCTCCCCCCCCTCTCCCGTCCTAATTGGAGAAGAAGATCTCATTAAAACGCCCGGAGGTCTTCGACTCGCCGTGAGAAATTGCGTGGGACACGAGAGAACGAGAAGGTGAGTCTCTCTCTCTCTCTCTTTTCGCGCACGTCGGGCCCGAGCCGAGGAAAAGTCGAGATAGCCGAGAGGTGAAATGATAAATTAAACCGACCGCGGTAACGCTCTCAGGCCGCAAAACAAGGCGGGTTAAGCTGCAGAATTATGAAAGTTCCAAGACTAATTGTGAAACTTTTCGCGATGTACAAAATTGCTGCAGACTCGCACACGGAATAGCGAAAGAGAGAGAGAAAGAGAAAACGTGGGGTCAGTTCTCGCGTTGCAGCTCGGGGCGAAGTGCCGCGAGATGGGCGCCGACTTGACGAGATAAAGAGAGCTTTTTCCCTTACCGCGAGAAAAGCGGGACCGGCATCATGAAAGAGACCGAAAGAGAGAGGAGAGAGAGACGTAGTTTCGAATCCGAGTTCGCTCTATTCGTCTGGATTTTGCCCGAAAGAAAGAGACCGCGTTTGTTCAAAGTTACGGTCGATTAAATTGCGCTCAAGCGCGATTCGAGCTGTAATTTCGCTCCGCGAAAGATTTAGCCCCGCTTGCGAGAGGGTTCTTATGAAAAATCGCGCGTGCAACGTCTGGATTACACACGCGTGAATTAAAGAAGTACGCTTCTTCAAAGCGTGAAAGACCTCGAACGCGCTCGGGGAGGTTGTCGGTGCAAATATTTGAGAAAACGCGTTCTTTTGATAAAACCATTACGTAAAAATATCGCAGTCTCTGCGTTACGAGAGAGAGAGAGAGACAGAGAGGAAAATGTGCGTTAATAGAAATTCTGAAAGCGAGAGCTGCGCAAAATCAGTCTTACTTTCCGTTGATTATTTTGAGCAAATAATTTTCAAAGTCCGCGCTTTGAACCCTAAATCGATGCAATCTGCATCGTCACGCGGATATAACTATCTCCGTGTTCTCTCTCTCTCTCTCTCTCTCATTGCGAGCCAAACGTCTTTTATTTACCTTCGCAGCCTGAAGAAGAAGAAGACGAAAGCGCGGAGGAGAAGGCGAACGCGCGGCGAAGGCTGAGAGGAAGGATAATGTAATTCTTGACAATCTCTTTCAAGACGCGTCTCGTAAAAAGTCTTTTGCACGCGGTAATCTCGTTCGAGCTGTTTGCTCTCCAATACGTCGCGCTCTGGCGTAGGACAAAAAAGAAGGACAGGGTTGAAGCGTTCGACGAGCAGTCGACGGGGAATAGAAGCAAGCGGCCCATCGTCGTCGTCGTCGTCGTCGCCGTCATTCTACGACGGGGGTTGAAAGAAGAAAAAAACGCCTCGGGCCGAATAACATTGATCCAGCTCGTTCGGAGTCAACGGAGTCGACGACCTTTACGACCTTTGATTATTTAGTTCGAACCGCTTTTCCCGCGCGGTGGTCTCCGACGTAATTCGTCGGGGCAACTCGCGCGACGGTGTCTCTCCCGCGGGAAAAGCGGACTTAAAGAATAAGTAGCGAGAATATATCGCTGACAGAGGGAGAACGAGAGTCGCCTGTGTGTAAAGTCAACCCTCTCCTCCTCCTCTCCCCCACTTTCGCAATTTAAAAAAGATGAACGTCCCTTCCCCTCCTCCAAAAAAGTTCCTCGGAAAGCGTTGTGAAAAGTTCCTCATCGGATATAAGAGAGAGAGAGAGAGAGAGAAAGTTTTTGTCGTTTCAGACCCCAATCAAAACGCTACTATTGACCGAGAGGCGAATGAGGCCATTCGCTGTGCGAGGGTGCAGCAGAGTTACTAAAAAAAACAAAAATAATAATAAGTACGTAATCAACTATCTTCCCCCTAGTTTTTTCCGATTTTCCGAAGTCACGTCTTCATCGTGCGTCCGAAAATTACCACTCGGTAGATGTTCGCCGTTCGTCCGAGGTTCTTGTAGTGCCCGCCACCCCACGTCGTCAGCTTGCTTCATGAAACGCTCGTTTCCGGGTGCGACGCTCACGAGGGGGGAGGGGGGTGGAACGGGGAGCCGCGCGCGCGGCTTAGTCGCGCAAATCGGATTAATTATTTCCCAACGTGGCCG
>QVNV01024135.1:0-20745 GCA_014825455.1 Pseudomyrmex pallidus | reverse complement strand
TATATATATATATATATATATATATATATATATATATATATATATATATATATATATATATATATATATAATTGCGAACATTTCTCTTTTCTATTATATTGTTCGACATATTGTTAAATTTATACAGTTGAAATATATAAATATCTGCAATATACCTTTATTGTGATTTAAAATGATGGGTCCATGTTTGAAAGAAAGCATAGCTGCAGCTGCCGCATCAACATCGCTATCTATCTCGGTTTCCGTGCTATCGTTGATATTGCTAGATGCCAGTCTTTTAGATAAATATGGAAAAAGAACCGGATCCGGGAGGCGTGTGTTCGCGCATTTTTTAGGTGTTTTCTCCGCGGATAGATTTTGGGTTGTGGGAGGTGGAAAAGGCGCTCGAGACAATGCTTGTATTAAATTGGGACGATATTGTGCGTCCACCATCCACAAGGATCCTTTGCCCAAATTCTACAAAAATAAAAGTAAAATATTAAAATTGCCCGTAATATATATACACACAATTTGATATCGGTAATTTTGTGTAAATTTTACACGATACTTTTTCGAAAAGAAAAAACTAATAATATACTTGCCGGAGCTTTTTCTACTTTCCGAAAGCACTTATTGAGGCTTAGATTGTGTCTGACAGAATTTTTCCATCCGGTTGGCGCGTTCCTAAAGTATGGAAAATGATCCAAAATCCATGCATAAACTTCCTTTACAGGCAGCGCCTTTACAGGACTATCCTCTATAGCCATAAATATGAGGCAGGAGAATGAATACGGTGGTTTACTATTTTTGTGTAAATGAGGATCATACGGTATGTGAGTAGGATGCTTGTTGCGATTAGACATTGGCAAATTATTGTTGCTCAAAGAGATCTTTGTTTGATTACTTGGTGAAGTGTTGCAGGTTTTTATAGATTCCTCAAATATTTGCGTTGATTTTTGATACTTCTCGATGGGACGCTGATAGTTTTGTTCATTTCCGTTTAGTGTCATGATGTTTGCCTTCCCGTTACTCTCTGCGAACAGTACCGTAAGATTATTAATAAACATTGATAAACATATTGCGACAAGTAGCGAATATGTTTTTTTTTTTTTACCTGAACAGAAACTATCATCCAAGCTTGATATAGAATTCGTGTTTTCCGAAAAATCCGCCATATCTTCGCATATATTGTTGTTCAGTAGATTTTCGTGTTTCATATCTTTGGATGGATTTGAAATTTCTAAACCCTTAAGTAAGTTCTGTTGGTGAAGCCAACTGAGGGAAGTTAACTCGTCGTCCGGTTGACTAGTTCTCTCGACAGATTTTTCACATCTCGGGACCTCACTCTGATACTTATTAGTCGAATTTGCATCAGCCAGCACACTGGTATTTTCTTTCTCTTTGTCGTTCATCGTATAGGCTGTTTCCCCAAATTTGTAATCTTGAGAAGAGTTCAGTTTTATGTCGGTTTCGATACCTGACGCATCTGGCCTATCCGGTGGCATGTTGGATAGAATTGTTTCGTCACTGCAAAACACAAACGTTGTCCTTTAATTGAACGTAATTCTAAACGACGAGAGATCATGCAAAGTTATTAAAAGAGCTAGGGATGAGAAAACAAAAATTCGAAACTTGAATTTGGCACCGACCAATGTCTCGAATAGCGCCAGAAAGAGTTTTGTCTCTTTCGGGCAGATATCATTCATTTATTTATTGCTTTTTATTGCTGATGACAAAGAGACACGCTCTTGCCATCTGCTTGCTTTTAAAGTCCTGTGTGCGCGGAACAAGAGTCCGATCCTCGGAACGGAGGCGCGCGGGCGACGCGTCGATATATCGTATTACGATGTAAAAATCGCCACGAAAACGGCAAGAAATAGATCCGGCCGCTTTTCTATTTTTGGTGTGCGCCACGTGAAGCGAGAGACGCGAGAGAGCATTATAAGCGAGCGACATCGGAAATTGAAATCTGCGCGCATGTGAGAATCTGCGCTCTCGTTCGTGCGTACTTTACATATGTATTGTATTATAGCCTCGATGCCAGCCGTGCACGGGACACGCAACGTCGCACGCACGATTGTTTATCCGCTAATAAGCGACAAAATGGCCGGCGCTATATCACGCGCATTTGCAAAATTTCAAACGGAGCTCGTTTCCGTGAAATAAAAAAAAAAAAAATGTCATTACACCGACGACGTGTTCACGTTCGAAGTTCGCGTATCACAGAGCCACGTCGCAAACAGCACATCATCCCGTGTCACTGCGCGTAACCGTCGAAGATCCGACGACACGTCCGCGAACGTTTTCCCATGCGGAATTTTGCAACTAACAGCATTGCCATCCGCGTCGCACACTTCCGCGTTTGTTTCCTTTTTTTTTTTCACGCATACATTTAAATGACAAATTAACCGATCGACCTGCTACTCGCAAGTAGACCATACATCATCTCCATCGAACGCGACGAGGAAGGAATGTTTTTCGCTGCAAAATTTCACTAAAAATCCGCCCGTACCGCACTCCGGACGATCCTCGTGGCGGAGAGCGAATCTTCGGCATCGCGACACTTTCACAGAAAGAGAAACAAACAAATCCGCGGCAATTCCTCCGATCCAGCCTCGTCGTTGGATTGACGACGCGATGCGACGCGAAATATGATCTCTGTTCTCATCGTCGCGATCGCGCGAATCGCAAAATCGTGTAAGTATCTCGCGTGAGAGATTTGTTTTCTTCTCTATAAACTTCTCGCGAAACTCGCTGGCATTTGTCTGGTATGTGCACCGGCTCTCAATTGCGGAACAGCTGCACGACGACGAAATTCGGGATCCGCGTCGACGACGACGATGAGCTGCAGCGTGATGACCTGCATTTACTTGTTGAATTCAAATATGGAGTTGATAAAATGATTACGAAACTCTCGAGAGAGAACAAATGCGAAAATGGCCACGGCATCACTCGCCGCACGCGATATCAACATGGTGTTGGGCGCGCACTCGTGAAAATTACATAAGATAAAAAAATGCGATGCCGAAAAAGAAAGTAGTACCGAAACGCGAGAGCTCACTCTTGGCGTTGATACGTACAAAATTTTATTCACCAGCACGTTTTTTTTTTTTTTTTCTTTCTCTCGCTCTCTCCGATTTCTCGGCAAGTCTGTACACGCGTGATTTATTGAAACGCGTCGCGAGGAAATTCTCGCGCGTGCGATTACTTAAACGATTTCGGACGGCGAAAATCGGTGTAGCCCTCGAGCCAGTTCTCACGTGCGAAAATCTCACATCTCTTTCCTCCTCTCTCTCGCTCTCCCTCACTCTCTTTCGGTTTCTCGTTGGCATGTACTCGAGCCCTCGCGACGACGCATCGTTTTACCGTATATCCGTTTTTCTCGCCGTCTCGCTCGCTTAAATAGCTTTTCCGGATCTCTCTCGATCGTCGAGCGCGAAATCGAAACGATCGCGAGCGACACGCGCACAAAACTCTCGTCTGGGAAACAACTCACGTTTTCAAGCGCACGGACGACAGTCTTCGTTGGTTTTCTAAAGACGGACATCGCAGGCACACTCTACACAACATCCAGCTGATTGAGACGCCATGTTTTGACGTCAGCACGTGTCTATCGAAAATACATTCGTGAATCGCAATTCGATTGCTCGATACACATCACGCGATTTTATTTATCGAGATGATATTTCATTCAAAAACTGGCCTCGTCTGGCTTTGTTCGCTAACTCAACTTTATTTCTGGACACAATAGTAATACAATACAGAACATCGCAATAGAAGTAACAATTTATCTCTCTCGCTTCTGAAAAAATTTATACAATTTTTTTATAATAATGTCGCGTATACGATTCTCTACAAAGTGCTTTCTCAGTAATCAACATTGTCACAGCCTTTGAGAACATTTCGTATAATCTAACGAATCTAATTATTATTCTAACTGCGTCAAGACAGAATATCGCACGCATGTACAAACAAAAAAAATATCAATGTATAATATCGCGCACGCACGCACACATGCATGAAACTTCCACTTCTCAAGTCACACGATGCTTTTTGTCGTGCCGGATCGCGCGCGAGCGTCACGGCGATTTGACAACTCTTCGATTTTCAAATCACGATTGGAATCAATTTTGACGCTCGCAAACAATCCAACAAACAAAACGCAACGTGTGCCGCGCTGTGGCTTTAGTCATTAATATCATTTTTGTAATCCTGCTTTTTTCGAAAATTATGAATTTATCTCATAAGTATTGTTTTTAATTGATATAAAATTAAATTGTCTTTAATTAATATAAAAGTACACTAAAGATAAATACATATTACATACTGTGTTGTATGCACAATAATATGCATTTCACAGTAGGATAAGTTTTTTAAAGCTGTTGAACAATATATCGATCAATGGCACAATCATATACATTTGTACTGTATGTTACAAGCCTATGCCCTGTGCCGAACATAATTCGCACAGAAGTGTTTCGTGTAATAACACAAACAAATACTAAATGTACAAATACTATAAATGTTTGAGTAAAATTATTTATTGTTTATATCGATGCCGATAACGCTTAAATAATATCCTAGCGTCATTGACAGAAAATGTTTTTATCAGCACGCGCAAAAAAATGCATTAGATACGTATAAAACTTTTTTTTTTTGGATAATACTACATATTATAGTAAAAAACTTAAATTTGATATACATACTTGGACCAAACACACAAAAATAGTGAAATTTAAAATTATCAAATATCAAGATCTCAATTTAAAAATGTCAAAAAAACTCTAAAATGAGGATATTTTATTATTAAAAAGAGAATATTACAAAATTGTCTAAGATCTGAAATCTCTTTATCTATGATTTTCTAGATGCTTTCTTACAACAGACCATTCTATAGGCCTTTCTCAAAGAAAATGTGCATCGACTCATTTCAATTTCAAACGCAAGCATTGCATACTCTGACAGGATGATCCCATCCTCTGAAAGGTACGGGTTTACGATGCGGTGAGCACTCCTGACACACTCCGCGTCCGCAAGCTCTACAGTGATGCAAAGGAAGCACTTGGGAAAACATCAGTTTGCATATGCTACAGTTCATAATTTCGGAATCCGGTATCCAATACGACGGACGTACAGTATCTTTTATTAATGCTGAAAAAAAAAAAAAATGATTAATTTTTATTGCTTGTAATATATCTACATGTGAATGTATATATGTATAATTAATATCCACAAGTACTAATAAAAAATATTAATAACTCACTTTTAGAATAGTTAAAAACGTTCCCAACAACGTTGAAAGTCGATACTACGTGTTCCGTCACTTTTCGTGCGTTAACATCTTTAACAGGTTCGTAAAGACTGCTCGAAGGAGTTTCTTTCTTGTAGCACGCATTGCAAACTCTCACAGGTGTGAACCAATTCCTATGAGGCACACATTTCATATTGGCCGAACATTGACCGCAAAAACCTTCTCCGCAATCTCGACAATGATGTTTATCGTCTGTGATACCGAAATAATATTTGCATTCATGACAGTATTGTATCTCACTGTTCGGTCGCCAATAAGAAGGCGCTACTTGATCCGCAGCCCAAGCCTTCAGTGCTTTTGAAGGTTGCAGAGAAATGGTCGTAAAACTTTCACTAATAGATGTAACGCTATCAATGACTCGTTGTGCTGTATTTTGAGACGCTCCAGAAGAATTTGGCTAAAACATCGGAAAAAAAAAGTAAATCGTAAAAGTTCGACAAAGAGTTGAAAACACGACAAATACGAGTCGCCTCATACCGTGTTCCACACGTGCACAGCTTTTTGAGCTACGGCAACATCCTCTGAATCGTTCCCGTACCAATATTGGTTGCTTTTGTATATTTCCCCACAGTTTGGACAATTTATAGTGTATCCTGACCAGATAGTCGGAGTAAACTTATACCAAGTACTTTGATCACTCTCTTGATAACGTTTGGTTACCTCAACTTCGTTTCCATTTGTTTGACATTTTTTGCAAATATAAACTGAGTTTTCATACTGACACTGAAATTTGCATCTGCAACAAACAAAGTTCTTGATGCAGCTTTTGAAAACAAAAATATCACTTTCGTGATACTTAAGTAATATTACAGAAAAGAGCTAAAATATTTGACGAGAACAAACCTAGCATTACTCGTATGGGGTTTTCCCTCGCTAAGATGTCCCATACTGTTGATACATCCAGCGTCACAACTCAAACACTTGACAAGACAAGTAAAATACTGTTGTGGAAATGAACCGAGAGAAAGATTCTCCATTTCATCGCGAAGTTTATGTAAACTCTTGAGTGCCTTATAAACCAGATACGGTTTTCTCGCTGAACGAATAAGACTATTGTCCAATTCCATTTTGATCGCAGATCGCACTTTTGTATAATCTGTTGCGTTATTCATTGTTTGCAATCCAACATACTTAATAGAACTAAAAGCATCAATTTTTAAATTCATCATTTTGAATTTAGTTTTCAAGATATCTTCTGCAGTTTCCGATTCACCTAAAAACACATCATATTAAGATTATTATTATTAATAATAAAACGTTTAGACTGAAAGTATTGAGAGAGCGATACGTACTGTTAGTCAAAGGTTTAGTGTGTCTAGTTTCATGCAGCACTATAACACTTGGTCCAAGTGTGCCCCATGCGTTGGACATATTCTTTTGCTGTCCTATTGCTTCTAGAGCAGCTTTGAAATGCTGACTATAAGCATGTGATGCAGTACTCAGAAATACAAATAAATCTCTGTTTAATCTTTCCGAGCGAATTTCATAAATTACAATATCAGATATAGCAAGTACTTTTAACAATAGCTTTGTGCGTTCATTCTCACAATTTTTAATACCTGGGAATGAATAATAAAATTTGTTAAATTTAATAACATACATAAAGATAGAAAAAAACAAAAAGAAGTCATTTTATACTTAAAAAGAAATAAAAAAATTATATTCTACAAATCTTCTTACCTTTTAAATCTTTTGAAAAACATTTACCTTGTAAACCTTCTGTATCCAAGCAAATAACATTGAGATTTGGATCATAAGCAGCCCAAACACCTAATGTGCAAGAAATCTGTTCATTTGATGTTTGAAATACTTCTGCGCCTTTAAAAAACACATGATTCATGGTATAACTTTTTCCTTCGCCAGTGTTTCCAAATATGGAAACAACTTTTACTTTGCTATTCTTTGGACTATCTAATTTTTTCAAAAATTTCTCTGTACAAGAAACTTGTAGATTTCCTTTCTCATCCAACAACAAGAAGCTCTTGTTGATCTTGTCCAGAAGTAGCAAATCAGGCATTATTTCAGGTTGCTTTTCAAAATTGTCCAAGTTATTGTTCAAACTTTTCATCATGGTGAAAACTGTTGAATTTATACACACTGGCTGCCAAAATCCTTTTCTATACATCGAAAAGAAAAAATATTCATAAAACTTAATCAATAAATATTTAATGCTTATCCAAATTCTTAAAAATACATTAAATCTTCATTAGGCACGTAGTAACATTAAAATCTCATTAGGCACGTGGTAACATCGATTGCACAACATTTCAACAATTCGATATTTTTTCATAGAATAAAATTCTCCTCAGAACATTTCTTTAATTATCAATATTCCTAATTGTGAAAGCATTTACGATTGGACAATAAACTTGCAATATCATCTTATATATATATATATATAAGCATTTATAAACAAAACTCGTTACAAAGCGTAACACTCGCATTTTGATATTATAAATTTCAACGCGTTAGCTGAAAGATTAAACTAGTTATTACTTACATGTTTATAAGGGTCAATACTTTTTTGTTATATATCACAAGTAAATATATCGATACTCTCTGCAAAGAATATACTTTATAAACTATACACACACAACTTCTAAACGCAAAATATAACAACTTCGTCACACTTCGTGTCGATCGCGTGGGTTGTAAAAGACTGGTAAAAGACTAAACGACGCATCTTATAACTTATAACCATGAATTGTATATACTACAATGATTGTGAAAACATTATCACAGATAATGTGAGAGCGTTAGGCTGGATCCTCATGCGCATGGAAACTTTTAACCAATCAGAACAAAGAACGCCAATCTTAAATTTAGTGGACTTTGTCTCGATTGGTCAAACTTTGATCTAATCCCGATCTAAATAAGATAATCTGATACGGGCTTTAACAAGAGTTTCTATATTCATTTGCTCGAGCAAGTAGCGAGTCTGTTCAGCTGCACTTTCCGAGGAGTTTTGCAATTTTGCGGTTGAAAAGATACGAGTGTGTATTCTCATCATTCTCGAAAGAGAGAGAATTCGTGATATATGCATATATTGCAGAAAGTGCAAATAAAAACAACAGTTTTACCGATTTTTATAAGCGACTAGTCATTACGGGCGAGATACCAAACAGTATCGCGCACGTACAAATGTCTCTGAAACGACCGAATGTGAGGTTGATTTTGATCTGACAAATTTACACGTAACTCGATGTAATAACGTTTCCCAAAGTCTCGATTCGTTTCGTTTTGTGACGTTGCGAATTACGATCCTGGAGATAGCAGTAGAATTTCGAGTCTGATCAGCGGCATGTTGCCGCCGTTGAGGAATCATCGGTCCCGGCGTTCGAGCTTCGAGGCATGTTCTTCGAAGTCGTATCCGTGGCAGTGACCCACCCTAATAAAATTACGTTTTTCCGCGAGGACTAATCGAACGATGGAGAATCAGGACGACCGAGCGGTTAAAGCGAACGAAAATGGTATGTTATCGAACTCGATAGCTGTCCTATGTAAATCGTCGTCGTGACCGATGAGACTTGACTCATCATTTGAGAATGTCATTGTTTGGACAATCACTGATACTTATCTTATTTAACAGCGAAAAACAAAAGAAATCAGAAAGAATATAACTTCAAAGTTTAATCAGAATAACATCAAAAGTTTTATATTACTTGTTTTTTTAGATATGAATCTACTAAATTCTTATCACACATTCTACAAGTCATATTCTATCAGTCTTCAACTTTTCGATTGTTGTTTTTCTAGCTGTTTTTTTACAAATGACTTTACTAACTAGATGTAAGGATAGGATAAGACTCTATGCTTTTTTTTCTATATCTGCTTGCTATGAGACACCAAAATAAAGTCTTTGTACACTGTTTATTTTATTGCTATACTTGTTACAATGCTTAACTTTTTACTTAATTGTAATTTAAATATTTGTTATATATTCAGAGGATCTGCAAACAAAAGTTAACAGACTGGAGTCTGAAAATATTAAGATGCGGGAGGAGTTTAACATGCAAAGAGCCAAGATGAAAGAATTGTTTCTTCAAAAAGAAGGTATGTAATGCTTAAGAAAGTACGTAAACCTTCAACATTTGATTAGATTTTGCAACAGTTCTACATGCAGAGTTGTAATACATTTTGTAGAAGAATTAAAACGAAGATTAGAGGAAAATATAGGACTGCAAAAAGAAAATTTGAGACTAAAAAATGAACTAGACGAAGCTAAGAGCCAATTAGTTGTTGCTGATCTTAAAATACAAAATGATATAATGGTAGAGAAAAGAAAAGCTCAAGAAGAAATAGCATCTTTACAACAGGTTATACATGAAACAGTGGAGGAATCTTCTTGCTCGAGAAAACAACTTGTTAATGAAGTATCTAAGTTACAATCAGCTCTTTCCAAGCTTCAAGAGGAAAATGTGCTACTCAAAACACAATTACCACGTGATCCACCAACAGATGGACCACCAATATCTTTATCTACAGTAACTAAAACATTAGCTAGAAAAGTGGTTTCACAATTGGGTGCAGATTCTTTATCTCTAGGTCCTGATAATTTAGAAGAAAGTATGCGGAAGGTAAAAAGATATGTACGTAAATTTAAATGCATGAAAGAATTAACTCTGTGTTAATTACAACAATTTCTATGTTACGTAACATAATAGTAAGACAAGGTGGGACAATCTTCACCACCTATACACGGTTTATGTATCTTTATGTAAATTTCTTTATGTAATTAAAACTAACATGTTATATGTATACATATATATAAATTATAAAACAATAGTATTTGTAAGATTACATGTCATTTACATGTATAAACATACAAAAACTGATATCTTACAGGCACAAGAAGATGCAGAAGTTTTACGTTCATTGGTTGTGCCACTTGAGGAAGAAATAAAAGCTTTAAAAGAAAAGTTAAGATCAACTGACGACGAATTGCAGAAGTGTAAAGAAGCTTTATTAAAGAGGCGACAGGAGCCTGGTTCTTTTGAGCCGTCATGTGATATGTGTGCAAATTATGAAGCGCAATTAGTCAAAGTGGAAGCTACTGCCAAGGATTTGGAGAAGCAGTTATTAGATTCTCAACGTATGCTGCAAGCTCAAAAAGAAGATTTAGCTAAGGAGGTAGAATTTCGTAAGGAAATGGAGGGAAAGTGGAATGAGAAGAAAGAGGAGCATAAAATCAAAGTTGCTGAACTCACGGTTACCTCGCAAACAGCGCAACAAAATTTACTAGACTTAAAGAAAGCTTTTGAACAAATTCAGAGAAGTGTTTCGGAAGAACTTTGTAAATTAACACGAGGTAGAGAAGAAGTACAAAGACATCTCACTGCGTAAGATTTCTTTGTGATAAATGTATTTTAGTAGTGTTATACCAATTATACTTTGTGTTACACTAACTCATATGATATTTAAGAATATTATATGAGAGTTTATTATATTGATAAAACTTTATTTAATATCTAATTATATATTCGCAGACTGCAGAAAGAAAATGAAACTCTTGTTGGTAAACATAGCAAGCATTCGCAACAACTCCAAAGTGAAAGTATCAATATGCCAAATACCGTCGAAGAATTGCATATTAGTCTTTTAAAAATGCGTGAAGATTTAATTACAGCAAGAGTAGCACAAGAGGTTGCGCAAGAAAAAGAGGAAACATTACGATACGAAGTTACTTTATTAAGAGAACAAATGGAACAAGAGAATAGAGCTATAGAACAAGATAATACTGCGTTAAAGAATGAAATAAGTGGATTGAGGTGAGAAATAATGTAAAAAGGACAATAAAATTATTGATTTGTTTTTATCATTACAATTTGAAATATAACTCTTCTGAATAATTGCAGAACACAATTAGATAAGTACATAAGAGATCATCATGCACTCGCTGACAAAGAGGAGAAACTTGATCGGCTAGAAAAACAACTTCAAGAAATCCAAAAGGAAAAGAAAGACGCAGATTTAGCTATAACTGAGTTGCGACAGCGAGTTACTAGTCTACAGCAAGAATTAGACACTAGCGAGGCCGTACAAAAGGACTTCGTCAGATTGTCACAATCACTGCAGGTAAGACAAAAAGAACTCGTTAGATTAAAGACTATAGAAATAAACAACTTTATTACAATGGATTATGGTTGTTGTATTTTAATGATTATGCAAGGTACAATTGGAAAGAATTAGGCAGGCTGGTAGTGAAGTAAGATGGCAACATGAAGAAGATGTTGATGAGTGTCCTAGTTGCCATATCACGTTTTCGGTCACAAAAAAGAAGGTAATAAATTGAAAATGCGTGAGTCGTATGATACACAGTACTAAAAACAATTGATGATACATGTAGGTGCATTGCCGTCACTGTGGCCATATATTTTGTCAATCTTGCCTCTCGCACGTTGTGAATAGTGGGCCGAAACAAAGACCATCTAGAGTCTGTGATGTTTGTCATACTTTATTAGTGCAAGATACCGCACCGTATTTCAGCCAAGAACCTCCACATACACCTGATTAAACGTTCCAAACTGAATTCTAATGCAGTTTAGTGCGAGTTGTGAAATATCAATTTGGTAATTTGAATACATTCTGATAACTATATATGTATTTAACAAGAATATTCTAGTTACATTAATTTACATTTTAACAAATTTTTTCTCGCTTGCAGAAAAAAACAACATGCGAACGAGAGCGAGATTTAGATAAGATTCTTATGAAAATTGGAGTGATATACAGCAAATATTGTGTAAATATAAAGTTATGTACTACCTAACGGTTATATTGTAATTTAAACTGATTAAAGCTTTTGAATGTATGTGAGTTATCCAAAATAAGATTGAGTATTTATATATTACATATATTATCTTTACTCTTAATTTTTTTTTATAAGTATTTCATATAATTTAACGAAGATTGTGATAAACTTTCGAAATAAGTTTGTATATAAAAATTTGAATTTTTTTCCACACTAGTAGGAAATTTGTTTTTTAATGTATATTTAATTTTATTTCATTATATTTGTTATTTTACTTGTCTATATTTGTTTTTTCTGTAACAAATGATTAAATTAGCAACTTTTATTTGCTGATTATGAAAGAAAATGTAATAAGATCAGTGAATATTACTTAATTTATTAAGTAATAGTCACTGATCTTTGATTGTACTAACCTTGATTAAACAAACTTTCCAATTAATGGATACACCATTGCTCGACATATATCTAATGTGCCTAATAAAATTCTCAGAACTTAAGTATAATATAAATTAATAATTGACGCAAATTTGAAGGTTTATCTGAAGATGTGTCTTTAGTATAATATGTGATATGAAAGCAAAAAGTAAGCGCGCATCCACAGCTTTTAATTATCTATATTTATTATATTTAGGAACGAAACGCGCGCGCGCGCGTGTGTGTGTGTGTGTGTGTGTGTGTGTGTGTGTGATTAATACAAAAAAACTTACATAAAATATAAAATAAATTTTAAAATTTAAGATACCAAAGATCACACTTTACAAACTGATGAAAACAACACTTCGAACTACATGTTTATTCATTCGAATTTTAAAAGCTTTAATATCTATCTTAACTATTTATACATAATGTTATCACACACATTCATTCTGATTTGTAATGTTGATGATTGTTTGTGTGCTTTAAAAATTATACATATTAAAAGTTTATAAAACTGAGTAGATTTAGAGCAAATTACAAATGCTTTCGGCAACTAATCATACTAGGAAAGGTATCGTAACTAAGAAATTTGAATCTGAAATCTCTTTTAAGAAATTTTAAATTATTAACCAGTAGCAAAAGTTTTTTATACTTTATGTATCCTCCTCAGACTTACAAGTGGTGAAACTTTTTTCAACATTTTGAAATTTATCTAGGTTGGAAAAAGTCATATAAAAATACACTATAAATATAGACAAAAAACTTATTCGTAGTTTTTAATCAGGAAGTTTTTTTAATGTAGTCTTTACATTATATTACAAAAAAATGTATAAGATTATAATACAAAATAATTAAATAAGAATATAATACAAAATTGATATTTTAAGGATTGGCTACTGTCCCAGACAGTCTTGGTACATATGCTATTCTTAGATCTACATTCTCTTAGAATAGCATATATATACATTAAGCCTTATATATTGTACAGGATGTTTGGTAATAACTATATCTCTTGTGGATAGATAGATCGCGTTTAATTAAGTCAAAAAGTTTTTTTTATTTTTATTTTGGGAGTTTTGCAATAATCAATAAATTATTAAGACATTCGCGACGGCGATTTTAAAGCAAGACATTACCTGAAGACTGCAAGGTTTTGCTATTTAAATGAGTGTAAATATACAAAATATTGCTTCATCACACTACACTATATGTTTATTAAACTGCAGTTTTTTAAAATCACAACTACCAAATTTATTATTTATTCTGACTAAAAACTAAAGTTTTTTTTTTCGCAAAGCGCGAAACACTTGGGATGTCTTTACGACGGATGTATGTTTGTTCGCGGATTTTTATAATATATTAATAATTCATTAAGTATTGCAAAACTCGCAAAGTGGAATTTTTCAACCTTAATACAATCTGTTCTAGTTATCTTCGCCAAGTGATACAATTATTATCGGACACTCTATATGCAGCATGCTATATCGATGTGCAAAACTGGCTAAAACTTGGAAAAAAGATCACGAATTCATGTAACCTACAGGTTACGGCAATACTGAGGAGGGTTATATATTTAAAAACATTTTGTGATGCAAAAATCCTCAAAATATGAAAACAGATAAATATTAAATTTAATTCAATAGAGCATTCAAACGAGCATTAAACTAAAAAATAAGTTTCATACAATGTCACAGACACTTTCTATTTCTTTTACTCTTTTAAAAATAAATTACAAATTTCAACAATGTTTTTGCTTCTTCCCGGATCACAAGCCTCAAGTAGGCCTAAACAACAGTATTCGGATACGGTACAGTTTTTTTTTATTTGAATTTAATTTCTTTCCTAAAAAATATGTACCATATGTAATTGCACATTACACATGTAGTTAATTTGCGTTATAAAATAACTACACAAGACGTAGATAACATATTAAGGCTCCTGAGTACTTCCTACAGCCTTAAGATGTCAAAAGCCTTAATCATACGACTCACAACTATATTATTAATAATTTCTTTTTAACCGTAAAACACAAGAGTGACTCGTTTAATCATACGTACCAAATTGTGATTAAAAAATCTCTAATATGAGTTGTATGTTATTATTTTGGCCCAATATTCTCTGAATGTAATAAAGATCAGTAATCTGTTCGATGATGTTTTATGACATAAAATTGGAATGAGACTTATTAAATTATTTTCTGAAATTTTCCTGATTATATATAGCACTGATCGGCACCGAATCGCATCACGAAACAGAGATTTCTTTTTTATACATCGTTCTTTTAGCCGCTGACTACTGATGAAATCAGCTGATTGTATAAGAAGATACTTCATAAACTAATCGGTGTATATAGAAGAATTTTCTTTTGCGGAGAGATTCAGTGGTTGTTCAGTGTATTGCAGGGGTCAAGTCAAGGTAAAATGTTCGAAAAATCAGCATTTTTTTAAATATTATAACTGTAACTATGAAAAATGTTCCAAGAGTCCTAAAAACATTTTAAAAAATGATAAAGTTATTTGTGCTGAATTTTAATCATACGTTTCTCAAAACATTTTTTCAAAGCGATGAGACTATACACATGTAAGACATAGACTGCGCGTTTCCCATCTTCTCTGTGGAAAAAAAAATGGTCAAAACGTAGACAAGAATAGATGTTTCCATGTTTCTATCCTTTTCTAGTGACGCGGTAATTGGCGTATAAGAAAAGTAGTAGGAATGAGAAATAGTATAGTGAGACGATAGAAAAACATCGAGCAATAAAGGTGATAGAAGTCGACTGACAATCCGTGAAGTTCCCACCGCGCAGATAAGTTATTATCATGAAACTTCAGATAATTCTAAATAACTTCGTCATTTTTTACATCTTTCCGAAAACAAAAAATGATTTTTTTGTCAAAATGCAATATAATTGTATCAGTTTAATATAACTATTTGATTATAAGTTTGAAAATTAAATTAAATAATAATAAAGATCATCTTGACTTAACCCCTTAATTATTTTCGATTTTTTTTCTAGTTTTTTTATGTGAGGCAGATGAGTAACTTTCGTAAAAATTAGACACGCTTATTGATGTATCACATATTAAAGAACATATTGATTATGTGTTCAACTGGCTGTGGACGTTTTTGTAAATCGATTGGTGGATCTTCGGATTCAACATGTCTGTCTCGAAGTTCTTTCCAATTGTCTAATGTATTTGTGTATTCAAGATATTTCTCATTGTCTTCTAATTTAGCATATACATGTAAAAGTCCTCGATAATCATATTCTAAACCACTGTAGCTTTTCCCAAATAACTTTAAACCTGTTAAAATAATTTGTGAGACTGTTGTAATGCTGTTTACGTGCGAGTAATATAAGGCCCTGTTCCGTCATTACTGAACCTATAAATTTTCAGTACTGACTGAAAATGTATAGGTTCACGTTAAGTATCCTATAGATACTACTGGCAGTACTAAAAAATCTATAGGATACTTAACGGAAACCTAGAAATTTTCAGTACTGCAGAAATAACGGAACAGGGACTAAAGATATTCATAACATAAGTATTAGGTTGGTGCAAATAAAATGGCCGTTCACAAACTCGGTCATAATACAGCCGAGGCAACGCGAAATTAATACCGCTTTTGGCGAAGGTTCTGTCAGTGAAAGAACGACGAGGCGTTGGTTCGAAAAGTTTCGATCTGGAGACATAAACCTCGACAATTTATCTCGCGAACATGCATCTTCCGTCATTAACAACGTTGTTTTAAAGGATACGATTGAAGCAGATACGAGAGTGACGGTTCAGATTGCACAAAGATTCAATATCCATCATTCAACTGTTGTTCGATATTTAAAAGCTTTAGAAAAAGTAAAAAAGTAAGACAAATGGGTTTCCCATAAATTGACAGACACAAAATGAATCGTTTATCAAAAGACTGTAAAAAAAACTAGCCGAGTTAAAGTTCAAAATTCTTCCTCACCCTCCTTATTCTCTAGATACTGCATCAACAGATTACCATTTATTTAAGCATATGGATGGATTTTTAGCTGGGAAAGTTTTCAGGGAAAAAAAACAAAAAATGCATTCCACAAAATCATCAACTCTAGTTCTCCAGATTTTTTTGTGAACAGTATTGATGCACTTATCACTGCATCACGTTGGCAGAAGTGTATTTAAGTAGACGAAAACTATTTTGATTAGTAAAATAAGTTTTAAGTTCGTAAAATAAAAATTTGAAGTTTAAATTCAAAAACGGCCATTTTATTTTTGTTTTTGCCAACCTAATATAATACTTACTGATTGCGATACTACGGTAATAAAGTTGTTCGGCGTCTCTATATCGCTTCATGTGAAAATTGTACAACGAAGCTAAATGCCCTATACTTAAACCCACTTCATAATCCTCTGGTCCTAATAAATCTTCTTTAATTCGAATAGCTTTTAGATGCATCTCTTCTGCTTCCTAAATAACATAAACGTTAAACAAGGTAGTGAAATTATTAAGCGTACGCGTGCATGGATGCATACACTCAGATGATTTTCCATGTTCTGTTACCTGAAATTTTTTCATGCTCTGATATAACCGTCCAAGATTACCGTAGTGTTTTGCCGTCTGTACATTTCTCTCGCCGAACGCAGTTCTTGCCAATTCCAAAGCGGATAAATGAAGAATTTCAGACTTATCTAACAGTTGTTGTACGGGCATTGGAGCGTTCGGAGCAGATGCTGAATCTATAGCTATCTCTTCAAGAATAAGAGCTTGCACTCTTTTAGCGCTCGCGAGCATTAAGTGATTTTGAGGTAACAGTTTTTCCATGATTTCTATAGCTGTTCCAGCATTATGACTACCGAATAAAATTAAATCAAATGTAACTCTCTGTCGCATGTGTAAACCAACACAGACGTAATTTCAATAAATTACGTCGTTCAATAAATTACCTCGCTTCAACAAATCTGCCTGAACTATATTCATATACATAGAGAGCATATGCTAAGTCTTCGTGTGCCAAAGCGACATGTAGATTAGTCTTTCCAAAAATTTCTTTCCTAATATCTAATGCAACCTGCATTTAACAAAATAAAATATGTGTTTTATATTTTTCATAAATCATTGTAAAAAAAAACTTATAAAACTAACAAATATGCCTATCTACAGTTTAAATACCTTGTAAACGGACACGCTATTGATGATACTATCATAATTCAGTAAGTAAAATCCATAATCGATAAGAACGTCACTGTATTTTGGATGATCTATATCAAATATTTCTCTCGTAAGATACACAGCTTCTCTTATCAATAAACCAGCTTTCTGAAATTCACGTTTCACCACACACGATTTTGCTGCTTGTCTTAAAACATCGATAATAACTCGCGCAGGAAGAGATGGTTTCAAATGACTTAACGCTTCTATACTCCACCTAGAGAAAAAGAAATGAAAAATTTATATAAACGAGACAAATTCTACTTGAATGTGTAAAAATTTTGATTAGTGCTTTTGATATAAGATAGCTTAAATAAGATGAAAAGTAGTCGCTTGAAAACAAAAACCGGGTTTGTATTCCGTATAGACACTAAGGTGGGTCAAAAAAAACTTTTTTTTGACCGACCCTAATAGACACACCTACGCTTTGAAAATTTCCTGCATATAGTTGTAGAAGCACAGTAATGAAACGTAGAATCAGTGTCATTTCTGAATCAAATCTTTTTGTTTCTGGATAGTTTAAAAAAGAAATAAAAGAAAAAAATTAAATACATACCTATAAGCTTCGTCGTATTCGCTACGAATAAAGAATAGTACACTAAACTCCGCAAAGAGTGCAGCATGGTTGCAATCACTATATTGTGTGTGTTTTAATTTCTCTATCATTTCTATAGCAAGTCTATGAGTTTCTGCAGCTCCATCAAAAGCACAAAATGATGCTTGTGCATGTAACAACCTAAAAACCAATATTAAATTGATAAATGGTTTGCAATAATTGTTTATTCTTCATTTATTCTTCTTTTTGTGCGCATGCAAGCATCCATAGCCTAATAGATCAGCTGATGATTGCTTTGGTTTCTTGATGGCTATTAATTACTAATATATGCCATTCTGCACATCAATCAGTTGATGCGCACAAAAACGAAGTATATGTTACTATATTAAACATTGCATAGTATAAATCTTGTATTAAAAACAACGATTACCTTTACTTATTAATCATTTGATATTTACATATAATGTAAACATGATGAACAACACAAAAAACAATTCTATGCTTTGTCTGATTTACTAGCTTTGTTTTTTCTTCTTATTATGTTTTATTTTCTCTTTAGACATTTAAAATAAAACAACAAAATATCTGAGTGAGAAGGAATCTGTAATATATAGGTTTGCTCTTACTTGTGACAACAATCTAAAGTTCTAAACCAATTCTCAGGAGTCTGATTGTTAATAATACACAAGTCCTTGCAAGTAGACAATACTTGTTGGCTTTCTGAATACCATCCCGCATCACTAAGAAATGCGCCAAGTCTGAGACCTAGATTTATAATTTTATCCCGTAGGGCAGGGTTCTCTCTTCCTTCTAAAGAATGCATAACATATTTGAAAGCCAAATTTTGCTCTATTTTTATTCCATGATTTATTGGAGCCTTTAAAACATAAAAAAAAAGAATATAAGAAATGTACATTATGCATCACAGAGATGACAGATAGATACATCTTCAACAATAAATGAAATCTGATGTTATTACCTGAAAGATTTGCAAAAGATGTATTCGACGATTGGTGACTTTGAGCATTTTGGAGAACGTTTCTAGAGAAGATAATTCCGTTCCTAGCATACATATTTTCTTATCTTTGAATAACTGAAAAAATGAATTGGATTTATTTAAATTAAATTATCACATGAAAAAAAGAACGAGCGATCGTTCTAATGCAAATCGTTCACTCAATATGTTGATAGATTAATCACTTGTTGATGGATTAATCGATCGACAATACAATCACCTCAGAGAAATCGCCCAAAAATTTGAAAAACTTCATGCACAATTGTGTAATCTCGATAAAGGAATTTTTACAGCAAATCATAAATTGCTAATGTTTTTCATAATGAAAAACATAAAAGTGACTAGACATGCGATCAAGAATAATGTCATTCTTGAGACATTAAAAATAAAATATATTGTCCACTTAATAACAATATACAGCTGAGCAATCGCTATCGCCCGGATAATAGTTTACCTGATAGTAGAGATCAAATCGTACGTTCTTGGGCAAGTCAGTGAGATGTAATTTATAATCACGGAATCTAGCAACTACAGCAGACACACACAATTCGTAAAGACTCTTTGTCGAAAACAACCGTAAGTTCGGATCGGCCATTTTCACGCGTTTGCATGGGTTTGCGTAAACTCACCAATACACGATCTCAATAATTTAACTGTTCACCTACGCGTATACATGTATATATAATATAATATATATATATATAAAATGTTTAAATGCAAAATTCTAGGAAGTTTTTAAAGCGCAAAGGTGTCTACCTTGGTACGTTCTTCCTGCGTTCCGAACACTCGTGAAACCACGTAAATAATCGATCATATACTAACTTCACGTTAAATTTTTCCCTTTCCACTCTGTTGTTCAGTTTAAAATTTACTTCTATATTTTTGGCACAATCTTGTACATCTTCAAATTTACAAACATAATCCAAATAAAGAAAAATAATTAATGGTTTGGTGCTAATATGGCTCAGTTAGATCCATACGCCATTCTAAAAAAATAAATAATTTATAATAAAACTTTCTCAAAAGTATAATTATCCTTACTGAAGTCACACTATCGCAGAATAAAATGTGTCCCTATTACAGGGATTATTTGTCTATTGTATAAATTTGGTAAACAAACAAAAATATAACAAAACATCTTATACAAGGTGTCCGACAATTACTTTAACATCTCTCGCAGGCAAGTAGAAGGAGTAATACTGAGTTGAAAAGTCCTATACCATTTTGCGAGATTTGCATTAGTTACCGAAATCTTAATTAAGGTAGTTGTTCCCAAAAACGAGTTTCATAGGAATGTCTTGAAATTTTAATCACATGTTAGTATAAGTTTTATCTGTGTGTGGTTAAAATTTGAAAGACCTTTAGCGTCTCAAATTCGAGTTACTTGCCTTCAAAGTTTCAACTTTTAACACGTGATCCCTATATCGAGACTTCGCTGAAGTGACAATTATGGCTCTGTCTCCGAAAATTTTCTTAGGAATTTGTTAAAAAACTAATATATAATGTAAAATATCTATAAAAATATA
>QVNV01024085.1:0-61907 GCA_014825455.1 Pseudomyrmex pallidus | reverse complement strand
GGATTTGATGCAGTAAATACGACACCAGAAGAATTTTAAAAACGTCGGTTTACAGGTCTCTATTGTCGGTATCCAGTACCCTCTTAAGGGGATCCTAAAGTAGGTCTGTTTTATCGATAAAACTGAATTTTTTGCGCACACTAATTTTTTTTTGGCTGTGTGGATTGATAAATTCTTTTCTACAATTGAAGTGCATACAATAAGGAATCCGGAACGTCCAAATTTATATAACAAAATAAAAAAACTGTATAATAGGAGAGAAGTGGCCAATACGAGGCAAAAACCAGATTTTTGGGTTAATAAACTTCTTTATTTGTAAATGATTTAACAAATGTTTCGACCTTAAATTTGGGTCTTTTTCAGTAGTCTGTATAATAATTATACAAAATTACTTAACATTCTAACAAATTAAGTATTGTCGCATAACGCAAATTACAAAGTTTGAAAACTTACTCAAAATTTGTAGGTATAGAGAAAATTCAGTCCATTAGTAGTGTATAGCCGTTAACAATATATTGTGTTATTGTCACGGGGATGACATACCGAAAACTTATCGCGAAATACTATTGTAACTAGCGCGACGGCCACCGACAGACTGAACTACAGCCTTTACAACGTATACTACCCCGAAAAACAGTCCCCCCGAATGTCTACCATATCATGCGCAAATATCGCAAGAATGCCTATGTCGCTCTATACAACTCCAAAAACGGGAAATGAGGTTTTGTCCGTGTCCGACATAACATTCATTGAATGATCTTGTAGTTTAACGTGAATCATTCCGACCCAAATTTAAGGTCGAAACGTTTGTTATATCATTTAAAAATAAAGAAATTTATTGACCCGAAGTTCTGGTTTTTGCCTCGTATTGGTCACTTCCCTCCTATTATAATATTTCACGAGGAAGATTATTGAAGTTAACAAAAACGGTTTTTTAAACTTCAATTTGTTTCATTTTGTTATGTAAAGTTGGACGTCCCGGACCTCTTATTGCATGTACTTTAATTGTAGAAAAGGATTTATCAATCCACACAGTCAAAAAAAAGATTAATGTGCGCAAAAAAATTCAGTTTTATCGATAAAACAGACCCACTTTAGGATCCCCTTAAAGAAGATAAATTGACTCAAGAGATTGACAAATAACACAAACGAAAACATGTTTGCAAAATTCTGGGGTCATTGTATAGAACAGGAACAGCCGCGCGAATCTGCTTTAATATTATCGTTATAACGTGACTTTCTCCGGGACAATCTCTCTCGTTAAGTATGCAAACTAACTTAAATGCTAATCCAAAGTCTTGCGGAGCGAAGGCAAACGCCGCGGATGAAAAGTTTTCGCGCAAACTGCCGGATCGTGCGTGGTGTATAAGCCACCGACACACGGGGGGAGCGATGCTCACGCGGAAGAGACAATGGAAGACGCGATGGCGGCGGGGCGTCGCGACGCCGTTAGTCAGCGCGCTAAAACCGGAACGAGGATCCATGTTCGCGCGGCACGCTATTAAATGGTCTCTCTTGCTTTCCGCAAGTCGCTGCAACACTCGTGTGCATCGACAATGGCGCGAAAAGGGAGAAGTTAGTGACTTGTAGGAGCGATGAAAGAGGAAGAGGATTGGGGAGAGAGGACAGAAGGTCACACAGGGTTTCTCGTCGGTTCGTGCTTTCGTATTATGCGGAATTTCGACGATTCCGCAGCCGTGTTGGCCTAGTATGCCGGTCCACAAATCCTCATCTGGAACGACTATTTAAACGCCCGTGCTTCGTTTCTGAAAGGTCACGAGGTGCATCTCGTAAATCCTACGCCCTCCCTATCTCCTCCCTAACCCCCTTCGTAACGCGAAGAAGAGTATACGTTCGTATCGTGAAGCTGAGCGGTAGGTAGGGTATTAACAAAGTTGAGCGGAGGAACAGGAAGTTTAATTATCGTGTTTAATAGAGATAATATGTCTATAAGCGTTAAATAACTTGCGTAGAAACGAACATGTAAATCATATTCTTATATATATTGTTATATATTTTATATATATATATATATATATATATATATATATATCACAATTTTTCGTGCTTGTTCGTTAAAGTTAAATTAAGTCTTCGCGTTTTCAAGAGTTGCGCGCAGCATAGTCGGAGAGATAGGAGGAAAGTGGAGTTCGGCGTTGGAGTTCGCTGCGCCTTCGTCGGTGTATTAAACGCGCGCGTTGTTTACGCCGGGGTTACGATAAAATTAATCCTTTCCGTGCGAATACGTAAGCCGATACTTACTCCGTGAAATACAGGCGACGCGGCTCCGCGTAAAGCGTTAAAATATACTATGTAATTCCGCCAAGAAAGAGAACTGCTACGTATGAAATTGAAACGAAGTTTTCATTTCTGGAAGCGAGCCTGTAGCTCGTAAATCCTCCCTCTCGTGAGGATGGGAGAAGAGGCGAGACAGAGAGAAAGAGAGAGAGAGAGAGAGAGAGAGAGAGAGATGGAAGAAGGGACAGAAAGAAGAGAGATAGACACGTCTGTTCTGAAATTAATAGCGCGTTATACACAGTTAGTGTGATAAAATTAATTCTCACGAGCCAACTACCCGCACCAACACTGATATTAACGCGCGCGAATATACACACAGCTATATATTCTCTGAATCTTAATTTCGATCGTCAAGATTTGGGCAAACTCTCTCTCTCTCTCTCTCTCTCTCTCTCTCTCTCTCTCTCTCTCTCTCTCTCTCCTCTTGCAAAAATTAAAGAGATATATCCTGACTCGTGTAGAATGATCCGTGAAATTCGAGCGCGCGCGCGTGTGGGATCAGTTCGTCGGAGCGGTTGAGCGCGCGCGTGACGCGAATTCCAATTTCCGCGGCCTCGTTATCACGCGCGAGGGCGCCCATGATATTAAATGATTACCGCCGTCTTGATTACCGTTGACGTCCTATTCCGCTAACACGGAGTGGTGGCGACGGCTGTCACCGATTCGGACTTTGATCTCGCGGTTCCATGAATATTGCCGGATGTAAATGACTTTCATCGATGAAGACTCGAGATCGACGGGACGGTGGAGAGGGAAGAGGAGGATTGCAATATCGGAAAGGATTGAGAGCAACGAAGGCAAGTATTCTAAGCAGAGATGACGACGGCGAAAACGGATCAAGCTCCGTTGAGAGAGGCGCGAGGAAGAAGAAAAGAAGAAAAAAAAAGGAGAGGAAGACAGCTCGACGGAAGAACACGTCGTCATGCAATCTCGGCGATGTCGAACGACCGGAAATGAGGCCCGCGCGAGATTCCGTCGATAGCTCCACCACCGAGAGGATGATTCGCTGCTTTAATAGCGCTCAGAACGCATCTCGGCACACGCGGTGCCGTTTAATTCGCGCGTAAAATGGATTATGCGCTCGAATTCGCGAGAACTCGCGCTCTATCGGAATCGCGGATGGAAGACCTTTGGCGCAACGAGATTTTCAGGATTCTTGCAATTTCAGAGCTTCCTTAAAAGACAGCGCGCGTTTGTGAATTGTAGCGTCGTTAAGCTCTAAAATTCTTTAAATTGCTTTAAACAAGACTTCAAATGTTCGAAATAGGTATGGTACCGTTAAATTCTCTTATTTTTGTACTCTTAAAAATATATTAAATTGTGTAAAAAAATTTCAACTATTTTAATAGACCAACTTTAAAAAATAAAACAAACCTATAGTAAACAAACTTTTCCTACATTTACGCGCATTTCTATGTTATAAGCGGAGATAAAGTTGATTTACGGTTACGTATAAACGGAAGTATGAGACCTCTCAGTCTTGAGAACAACACTAGCAAACACAGAATTCGCATTTCTCGAGAGTCACATAACGCGGTTTCGAAGACGCGACAATAGCGAATGTTTCATAAATCCGGGGGACTTATCTCAACCGAGAATTGTGCGCCGAACGGACACGAACGGACATTGAATTAGGCACTGCAATTTCAAAGTCGTTCGAGATAGGAGACCATTAACATGGTTGGACCGAAGCCAGACCGTTGAATCGGGTCCAAGAGAGAGCCTCGGATGACGAGACGGCCTGACGTTTCCTCGCTCCGTGAGGACCGTTTGAGGATCCTTAAGAGTGGCCGATGTTGCCAAGAATCGTGACGCGTAGGCGAGGGCGATAACGCCGCGAGAAAAGGGATCCATTCTCTCTCTCTCTCCCTCTCTCCTTTTCCTCTCTTTTCTCAAGATCCCGAGCTCCCCTTTCTGTCTTCCTACATTTTCCTTCTGCCCCGCGAATTTGCGACGTGACAAGGACTAGAAATTCCTGTTTCCTAATATTAGTCAGAAGCGGAAGAAAATTCCTTCTTTTAAAAAAGAAGAGACATTTTTATACTGACACTAACCTCTTGTTATTTTATATCGTATATTAATATTATTATTGTTATAAATATATTAATATACAGGGTGTTCCGCAACTACCGTATTTCCTTTTACTAGCAGATTTCCAACGTCATTCTGAGACAAAACAATATAATAGATATCAAAATGTCGAGGCTATAATATTTTTTGAGTTGTACGCACTCAAAGATAACGAATCAGATCGCGTGAAATTTTGTGCGCTTCGGTTCGGTACAATAGAGGCGCAAACTGCAGTGTCGTCCCTCTTTTGTCAGACGATCTGATTCGCTACTTTTGCATGTCTATAACTCAGACAACTTTTATTAGGATTTTTGTCTCAGAATGACGTCGAAAATCTGTCGATAAAGGGAAACAAGATAGTTGCTGTACACCCTGTGCAAAGTAAATCAAAATCTCTCCACACACATTTTTGAAAAAATGAAACTCGTGTCTCTATACGATAATTGAGAATCGTGCTGCGTTTGAATAGATCTTTGCAGTCGTGATCTTTCGATTTACGTGTACGTACAGTGAATAAAGTCGACGGTTTCGCATTATTGGCGGCGTGCAGTGATAATCAACGATGAGAGGAGGCAGTCATACATGCGCCGTGAAATCCTCGAACTCATCAACTATCGAGGCATTGCGTCTCTCTGTCGAATCGACCGGACCGCCATGCTTCATCCAGATGATGGATCAAAGCAATCCCCGCATTTCATTCGCGATCTCACTTCCGGACATTATATCATTCGTTCGCGGACTAATGTCGATAATAACGCTAGCCCCTCATCCTCCTTCAACGTTCCGGAGGATTCGATGGATACGCAATTACTCGTGGAAAAGCCGGTGAAAATATTGCAGGCCATCGGATTAATACTTGGCAAAGAGAACGGGCGGCGATAATTAAAAACGTCCGATTATTAATTGCCGTTCCCGACTGTGGAAATAATAAGTTGCTTCTACACTTCAAGGAAGGTTTATTGATCGATGTGCCGCTCCCGGGACGCTCGAGTACGTCATCGGAACTTTTATATCGGACAATTTCGGCGAGTTAAGTCTCACATAATTGATAACGCGGATTTATTGTGGGGATAAGAACTCTCGCGGCTTCCGGGCGGGAGAAAGAGGAAAGAAGCGAATACGCCGCGTTGTACCGAGGATTTCTCCCTCACGATTTCTGCGACGGAGAGATTCCCCGGCGAGGATTTTGTTTCCCTGTAATCCGCCGTTCTTTTCTTCCGGTTTTCTCTCCTCCACGATTTCTCCTTCACGAGATAAAAAAAAAACGAAGAAAAGAAACGATCTTAACTATATAGAATGAGTAAACTTCGATCCTGGGGGCCTATTCGTCCAACGTATATAATAATCGATACTGCCGTGGCAGCGGAACGTATCCGGAATTTCTGCAAGAAAGAATCCGGAGTCAGCAGACACCGGGATAAAACTCGCATAGTGGGGGAGATTCATCCCTTTTCTTTTTCCCTCTCTTTCCTCTTTCCCCCTCCCTCTCGTGATATTCTCATTCCCGTCGGATGTATTTTCGCGGCAAATTGACTGCAGCCCTTGTTTATCCGACATCGATTGAGTTTCGTCGATTTGCCGCAATCCCGGATATGCGGGAGATCGGCGGCGGCAGGCAGAGAGCGCGTGCCGCAGCCGCTCGCTCTCGCTCGCTCTCTCTCTCTCTCTCTGGTCCGCGATTGACGTGAATTCGATGAATTTAGATTTTTATGTACATATGAAGCGAGAAGGGACACGCAGAAGAGTTAACTGCAGTCCAATGCACAATACGTGTATTTGTTTTGGAACATTGTAAAAAAAAAAAAACTGCTTTTATTTAGAAAACAGCAATTTAGAATTCATATTCAAATGTTGTCGCAAAATAAAATGTCGCGAATTATTATTTTGAAATGCATGTACATAAAAATTGAACCAAAAACGACCACAAACTCGCGTCGACGAACAAACACGCGTCAACGGCAACCTTTTGTTATGCACAATTTTTCTTCGGTTTTAAAATGGATGATGCAAACGCCTCGCGATATAGAGCTCCTCTCGGGACGCGTAGTGTCGTGCCGTAGTTAGCATTCCTAATCACAAACGCGCGCGATGGGATACGTGCGGCGAATTGCGCTTCGACCTCCGTTGGAACAAATTGTTGTTCGCGGGTTAAGATATGCGCATCCACGACGACGAGTGACACCGTTCCGTCCTGCTCTTATCGTCCCGTTTCCGGTCGATCGCTACTCGGAGAGAACTCGATTACGCCAGGCAGACGCCGCCCGCCCGCTCGCCCGCCCGCGATCGTCCGTGAAGCGATTTTTTACCAAGTAATTCCGTAACGGCGGAACCGTCGCATCGAAATGCTGAGGCGAAACGGCCAATTCGAAGGCTGTTTTATTCGGGCGATTCGAAAATGCTCGATCGCGCGCGGTGAGCGATAAAAGAAAAAAAAAAAGAAGAAAAACAAAAAGAAGATATTCGCACGACGCGGCGCGTCCCGCTTTATTGGGCCGGGCTCGATTTAGAGTCGACGAGATGGATCGTTGTAAATCACTGTGTGTGCACGTGCGCGCACTGATAATGGCGCCGAATTCGGCGAGAAGTGAAGCTTTTAAATCTAGGATTTAGTTAAGTGAGTGTAAATTGATCATTAACTTGGTGGTTTTTTTTAATACTTTTTTAAAACAAATTATCTTTCAACGGTTTTTTTTATCGATAATGTGCAAAAATGAGAGAAATATTTTTCCAGAAAACAAAAATTTTCATAATTATTCTTTCTCTCTTCGGCGCCCGTGCAGAAATATCACGACTCTCTGACAAATTATAAAAGTTTCAATGGAATATATACATTTCTTGTGTTTTTCCCCCAACTTGAATTATATTCAATTACTTAAAGAACCCCGATATAACGCAATTTCACATAAATTAATCAGACATGACAATATTTTGCGTAAGATAAATTAAGCCCGGTTACGTTCGGTAAATATATATTTTCTCGAAATTGATTAATCGTGACAGCTAGCTCGATAGATATATATATTTTCAGGCCATTGAACATTTTCGCGGCAATTGGCTGAGCCAACGAATACTTTACTTAAGCTAATTAAATTCTCATCGCAGCCGCGTCAATAATAATCCAATTATCGTTCCTATTTCCTTTATTAAAATCGAAAATCCGATACCGGCACAGTCACATTTCAAAGTCTTTGCATTTATCAAACTCTGAATTTTACATGCAGTTCACACCTGACAGTTATTCCGAATAAATCACGCAAAGTGAACAAATTGAAATTTCGCGTCATCGAAGTTGTCTCTTGGACTCGTCTAGATTTGTTTTTTTTCTCCGTCGAACGTCATCGAAAATTGACGTCAAAAATCGACGTCAAAACTTGACAGCCGGATTTTTAAAAACTATTTACACAATAACTTTCTTGCATATACTTTGAATGATTAAACGGAAAAATTACAATCTCCAAAATTGAATCGCGTAAACAAGCTTTTGTGTTTTTCTCGCTGTTTTGGCAGGACGCTCGACACGGTCGCACGCACACAGGATTAAATCCCGGCGAGACATTCGCGTTGCGGCTCGCGTTTCATCGAAACGCGAGCATTTGCGAAATAAACGGCCGAAAACGGACGGCGGGCCGCCGACAAATCACTCGGACAAATTTATGCCCGACGATAGGAGCGGATGAAACGCGGATGCGAAAGCTTTAGGCGACCGATAGTCGCCTCCCGATCACTATACTTCGAATATGAAATTTTCGAGCAAGCAGACAACGCGCATGCGAGAAATAGTGCGTGCCTGCGCGTGTATGTGTGAGTGACTGAAAAGAGAGAGAGAGAGAGAGAAGAAAAAAGTTGGTTTGACAGCATCGGCGAATGAGCTGTGGATCGATGAAAGTTTAATTGCTTGGCATCGGAACGCGGATATTGCTTACAAACTCCCGCGCTACCGCGCGTAAATTTCTCATTTTCTCTGACGATCGATCGATCGAGTTTCTTGTGCGCGCGCGACGGCAAAAAGGACTATTAGCTTCGCCGAAGCGTCGCCGGAATTAACTCGCTCTTTGAGAAAAACCGAGATTGAACTTATTTTATGCGAATTAAATTTTGTAAATCCAACGCAAACTCTCAACGTCGACGAGATATATCGCGCGTAACAGATCTTCTTACCGATCTTTCTTTTGCGGTGGCCTCGTGTAATCTTTTACTTTCGAAACTACGATAACGAGCGTATCGGAAAACGATCACGTATAAGATTGACAACCATTAATTTCATCTTTAACAAAATGCAATACGTTTTACGGATCTCGGAGGCGTTTTGCATCGGAATATCCTATTTCCCGAATACATGGCGCACACGTTTTTTTTTTAATACGGAACGGACATGTGTCATGTTTCCTGTGCATTTTAGTTTTTTTTTTTTTTATTTTTTTTTATTTTTTTTTTTTACTCGTTGTAAGCAGCTTTCCATCGTATTGCGACGTAACGCGTCCGATCGCAGTAATAAAGTCACCCTATTTTGCTCATATGTTATTGTGGCGCATTTATTGCAACTTTAAACGAGTAATCAAACTTCCATCTCATGAGAGCGAATCCCGCTTTTGTTGAACGCCAAGCCAGAAATATTACAAAAGCAAGATAATTAAGATAATAGAACTCATTTGCATGTTAAATTCGGCTCATCGCGGCGAGAAATGTAATTCGCCGGACGAAATGATTGTGATTTAAATATTTCCCAGACTACGTCGAAAGCTGTTATTCGAGCTTGTGAAAAATAATCGTGTGACCGCAAATTCCCAGCGAAACCTCTGGAAACTGTCTAACTACGCCGTATTCCCCAGTGACGTCTTACCGGGCTGCACACGCCGTTATACCGTCGTCCTGGGAATATAATTTTTTTTTCGCTCGTCCGCGAACAAAAAAAAAAAAAAACGCATCGCGAGCAAATGTGTTTTCGGCAAGCGGCGGCGCGGCTCCGGGTTTATTATGGAAATCCGAAAATTTCCGATGCAAGTCACTATATCTCGCGCGAACGAGATATTACGACAATAACTCGGTTCGTTTCGTTAAATTTCATTAAACACGCAACTGCCGGTTCGAGCGTAGTTTAATATAGTATCGCACGGAAATTCGAAATTACAATGACGTTCGATTTCACGACAATTCTGCTCGCTTTTATATAACACGTGTGTGTGTGCGTGCGCGCGCGCTCTTGTTAAACAAATTCAACTATCCGTGAAACTTTCAAAATATTAGACAACACTTTTTTTGTTTTTTTATTGCTCCGCGTTTGCTTGGCCGCTCACGTGCGCAGCGATAATAAAAAATATACTTTGACGGTGAATTTCGCGCGACGCGCGCGTTTCAACTCGCGCGTTGAAAATAAACTATGCTAATTATTGTGAATGACATTTCCGCTTCGACTTTCGCTCCATTAATATTCAGCGATTCCCGATCGGGGGATCTGCAACGGACGCATTTTGACAAGTAAAAATTAGCATTAACATTATTTATCGGTAATGTCGTTCCGCGCAGTGATTAAAATTTGCATTCGCGGTCGTGAACGTATTCGGCGGATGTTAGCTGACATTAGCACGTGCGCTATAACAGCCGATTATACGTTTGATGCACGAATTGACTTGGGTTGGGAAATACGATCCGGCCGGCGGCGCGGCGGCGGCGGCAAAAAGCGCATCATTATAACAGTGATAACGCATTCGCCATAATTAACGCACACGAGAAATCTCTTAGCTTTAACAAACTCAATGAAATATTCAAAGGTTGCTGCCGCCGGCCGCGGTCACACGTCACATTTTTTAATTTCAAATAAATTTCATCCAGTATGGATGGAAAAAACTTGCTTTTTATTTACCACGTATCTTCCACTTAAATCTAATGCTCGTTTCGCATATGTACATAAAGATGAACTCTTTATCTGATTTTTTTATTTAAATAACACGGTTTATTCCGACAGTCACGTCGAAATGGCGGAAGGAGAAGGGAGGGGTTTGCGCATCACGTCGATCCATTATGAACCATAAAACGTCCCGAAATGCATTTTTTAGTCCGAATTAATCGGAAAAGTACACGTCGAGATTTCTCGCGTACTGTCGCAATCGGAGAGCGAAGCGCGCTTTTCGACGAATTAATCGGAAAAACACACGAGACGAGATTTTGCTCGCTCGCTCGCTCGTACTCTCGGGATCAGAAAGCGCGTGGCTTTCGGCGAGAATCGTTTACCGGAAGCCACGTTTCCGCCATCAGTCATGCACACGGCTCTATTATTTTGTGATCGACATTTTGCCAGTCAGGGAAAAAGGGACCGAATTCTCTCGCGCGCGTGAGAGAGCCACTCAACGGCGTTGCAATGTTTTCATTTCGCATCAGGATTTCATTCGAGAGCACGAATTTCCGTTCAACGCGGGCGCGCATATTTAACGCTAAATACGGCCTTTCGATTGCGAGTCGAGCGCGCGTCGTGTCTATCCGATAAACAAACAAAGCTCTACACATTTAGCGTAAAATATATATATATATCGCGAAGGAAAGTCTCGAGAGAACAAGACGAATAGCAAAACAAAAAAAAACGTGTTATAAAAACGATCAAACGACTACGTTAGACACCGCCTACAGTCGTCGATATGTCGACAAGTTTACATGCATGCTGGAGGATCGGGAGGAATATTATAGATGGGGCAAATAATCGGCTTTGCGGCACCTGGAAACCTCCCTTAACTCTCGGAAGAGATAGGTATCGATAGGTCGCCTGGAGCCCTATGCTGCTCGTGCCACAGGATAATATTGAACTTTGCTCCAAGTACAGAAATATCCTTCCTTCCAGTTTAAATATATATATCCACATGTATATACGTCTCTACGTATATACTTGCTCAAGAGATAGATGTGTTTCGCAAATTAATCTATCAAATTAATACTTCATAATTAACAAACTGGGAAAACAGACGCTCGTTATGTAAATAAGAAGAAAAACAAGGTCCAATACCGAGTCAAACAACAGTTGAACAACCATATTTAAATTTAAATAATTACAATAGCGCTAAATATTAAATTCGCGAAACTCGTTTCAAGCTCTTACATGAGTCTCTTTAGTTCGCGATCGGATTACATGCAAAAAAAAAGAAACACAACTACAAAAATACAAAAAATAAAATTGATTGTAGATGCAAAGTTTACTTTAATCTTCTCAAAGGACGTGCGCTCCAATTGTAAAAAGAAAAAAGTCATACATAAAAAGAGGTCAACAAGATTGTCCATGGGAGTTGTTGTAAAGTGAGTCGACACATTGATGTACAAAGTCAACTATTTTTGGCTCGATATTGACCTTGTTTTTCATCTTATTATCTTCATAATTAAATTAACTTAAATTGTGAAAATAAAAAAAAACTGATTATCAATCTAGTTTATCAATCTAGTCTATTTCGAAGATTATAATGTTAAATCGCAATCTCGTTAAGAGTAATTGTAAGCGCGAGATCAAGTTTTCTAGTTTTTAGTTGCGAAGTTGGCAAAGAGTTCGTGATTGTTTTTCCCGCCAATACAAAGATTCTGCTTTATGAAACGAAAAACAAACAAAAACCAAAACGATCAGTTCTGTCGAAACGACACAGGAATTTTACACAACGTCACTGGAGGATGAGAAAGATCTTCCCTTCGCTGCGCAAGACCTCTCGCGCGAATTCGTTCCTTCGAGTTCGGAGAACGCGCGGCGACGAGTTTCCTCGCGAACAGTTCCTCTCTCGTTGTTCGACATTGTTCCGAACCGAAACTAGAAACGACCACAATGAGGCTGCGACTCCCGAAACTCCCGGGAGGACAATCCGTCGCACTATCTGGAATTTCCCGGACCGCGCGCGGGATAGTCGATTGATAATCGTTGCCGCCGTCGATCGTTATCAGACCGACGAGTTATCACCCCAATGCTGATCCTTGGAAAAGGATTTCCCTTTTAACCGCATTTATATTTATGACGTTGTTACGGGCGCGGTCGTTTAAAATGTGTATCTGTATACGTGCAATGTGTAAAACGCAATAACCGTTACGCGCAAATTTCCGTCAAATACGATAAAAGTATAATTTTTACGACAAGCTTTTATTGACCGAATTTCACATGATTATAAGAAAAGGAATAAAATTTTACAATTATACATCTGTTTTTTGTAATTCTATAATTACATATCTGTCTTTTGTTTATAATAAACAAAAAGAGTGAACTGCATTCAATGATGTGTTGATGTTGCGAGACACACGATTGGAATACGTTCACAAACGTAGGAACGTGCAAGATTCCGCGAGCAAACGTTTCGGCCAACCTCTAATTGGTTGGTCAGAAACAGCCACGGTCGTTATTAAACCAAGTTCGGATCGAGCGACGGTGTATAACGCGCTCGTATATATATGCTACGATGCAGCTGGGATTCGGTCAATCGGAGCGAATAAATTGTTGAAATGTATTTTGCACGATGAAGCGCTGCGCGCGAACCCCAGGGGTTAAACAGAGGAAATCGAGTTAGAATCGGCCAAGTTACCGACATGCGATTGGCCTTTGATAATTCGCCGAAGAAAAATTTTCGCTCGGTATTTAAATACAGACGATGTGTACATAGCACACGTGTGTTTTTCTCCTTTGCTAAAGAAGAAAAATATGTTTAATTCATGGATGATATACATCGTTATAAATTTTCACACTCGTTAATTAACTCAACAATTGCGTAAAATTACATACTCGCTGTGCGTTTCTTCACTTTAGAAATTAATGAAAAAATCTTGATGTAATTAATTAGAGCGTTTTTGTATCTCCGATCGCTTTAATTCCGTACAATCACACGTCGGACGTGAATGATTTGCGCGCAAACTCGCAGAACTGTTTTATACTTATTGGCTACATGTAATCTCGATTAGCAGAAACTGAGGAAATCGCATAGAACAATCGTTGCTCGCTGCTGCAACATGGCTCTAGCGAAACAATAGGACTGTTTCAGACCGTTACTCAGTTATCCGCGATTTCGGTAAATCTCTACTAAATAGAATCCTAGGATGCAACGCGCACGGAAATGTCTCCGATGTTCCTGAATGCTTTGCTCGATCGTATTTGCCAAGATTCCGCGATTCCATTATACTGGATGCTTCAGAACCTAACGATTCTGTACAATTTGAGAGAAATCACGGTTTCGGAAAGTCCACGGATTTGAGCGAAAAACTAAAGCTGATTATTTCAGAATTTAAAACTCATTTATGTACGTGCGTCGCCGCTACGTCTCCGAAGCTAATAAAAAAAAATTAAGAACTTTTTCAAAAAAGTTGGCTTAAAAAAAAAAAGCATCCTATATTCTTGCTTCATCGTGTACACAACTTGGATGGATTTGACGATAAGCAAAACACTAACCGACTATACACGCCAATTTTGTTAGCGTTGAAAATAGGCCGAGCTCTGAATTTTCCTATCTACGTCGTCCGGTTTAATCGATTATCCTGAAAGCCACTGTCGAGATACCTCGCGTGAGATAATTTGTCTTACCCTTTAGAGTCATCAGCCCACTGAGAGAGAACCGACCTGCTTTTCCTGTTAATTATCCCGGTACACTCGAAGCGATAAAACCGAAAATAAAGAGAACTTTTTTTTTGTTTTTTTTTAGGTCTGACATTGGCAAACGACACGCGCGCGCATACACATTGTGGCCACAAAATGACCTTTTGTAAAATAAATAATTACAAATATAGCTCAGTAATATTAAAACAGTAGATAATACGACCGAATGAGCATGAAGTCCAAGGTGGTAGTGAAATGAAATCAATTACATGTGTTGTATATTGAACGTTTCGATCAATATATTTGTGATCATCCTCAGCAACAAATTGACAAGTCAAATCCGCTACGGTGAGCAAGCAAACAACAGCAAGAATATAAATTCGAAAACAAAAACATACATGATATAAATTATATCTATGCTTCGGGAGTTTTTAATTGCAGGATTTAAAAACGGTTCAAACTGTGATCGCCGACACACAAAGACGGAAACGAGCATGACCGTCTTGACATTGCGAACAAATGCATACAACACATGTAATTGGTTTTATTCCACTACCACCTTGGACTTGATGCTCATTCGGTCTTATTATCTACTGTTTTGTAAAATAATTTAAAAATTGTTTGAAAAATTGTCTGTAGTTTAGAAATATAAAAATTACTATTTACACAACGTTCTCGTTCAAGATAGAGATTTTTTTGTGTGTGAAATACAATAAAACTCCGCAATAAATCAAATCGGGGCATTTAACACACAGGAAAGCGCTGTCATTCGCAGCTAATAGGGCTTCTAGCGCGATGTTACTATGAATCGATACCTACGTGCCCGGAAGTGGCACGCTCTGTTTATCGCGAGGCGTTTGTACGTTATCGGCGAATTTGGCGGAGTATCTGTTTCACGTCTGTTAAATGGAGTCCTCGGTCGCGGATGTGTCCCGAAACGTCTCAATGCGCTCGATCACGGCTCGCGCGCGTTTCGCGCTCGACAAGTCTCTAACTGCAGCACAAATACACACCTAGGAGATACACGCGAGATTCGCTACTCCCACTCGACGGTAACATCTTACTCGGGGAATCGCCGCCACGTCGCTATTGCATAAAGAGCATTGACAACACGTCAGCTTGAATTTCCTATCCGCTAGCGTAATTTTGCGATGTTTACTTTCGTCCGCGTGAATATTCTCGACGTGTTTCTTTGCGAATAAGAATGTGGAAATTTTTGTGCTGGTTTTTTTGTTTACTAATTGCTAATTAGTAATTACTGCCTCGAATACTTCGATTATTACGGATTCTGCATATTCACTTTTTCTTTTTTGGGGGAGGGAGAGGGAAGAGGATTCTCGTGGCTTGAAAAGAATAAAGGATTATTTTTTTGCAAAATGTAACGGACGGACGAGTAGAAACGCCGGGTCGCAAACTCATCTGTTGATTAATGCAACTAATATTCAGAAGCCACTTAGTCGCGGGATATACGTACTTAGAGGTTGGCATTAATCTTCAACGGGGAACTTTACGCGGAAGCTCTGCGATCGTGCTATTATCAGGCACTATAGTTTCAGGACACCCAGTACGTAAGCAATGGCGTCACCTATAGCGATAGCAACCTATTTTACACGGGTCGCCGAACCCCACGAATTATTGGCCGCCTAGTCAATAAGGACACGCCGGATGTTATCGCAGGACTGCCACGATGCGAACAGACGAACACTATATAAGACCGACGAAGAAGCGCAATTTCTCTCTTCATCCCACCAAAGCTTTCGTCGCCATACACATGGTTTAATACTGTGTAAAATATTGCGTCTGCTCGATATATATATATATATAATATATATATTATATATATATATATATAATAATAATATCCGAGGGATTAAAGTAACGATTATTGGAAAGTTACATGTTATTTCGCGCAATTCAACGCGCGCCATTATTATTTTGGCTGTCGCAAAATTCAATATCAATACTTAAAAGCTGGGATTACTTTTATCAATTGCAATTACGATAACGAACAACAGGGAACTAAATTATACATATTGGACTAAATTATATTATATTATTCTCGAAACTCTGAAAAAAAAAAACAATTTAACACTCCATCGTTGGGGATTTATTTCTCGGGAAAATCTTCATGGACCTTCGAGCTCGCGTTATTTATGCGAAACATTTAATGACATTCGTGTGTATGTATCTGGCTGAAAGTCAGGTTTTTTTTGCAATTTTTGCGTAACGCGCGCTTGATTACGCTTGATTACGCCGAGAAAAAAAAAGATTTCTCTTCCCGCCGGTGGAGATGACTTTTGCTTCTTATTCCGTGCGACTTTGTTGTCGCGGGTGATCAAAAAGAAAAAAGAGAAAACCGCAAGATCTGCACCCGGCGATTGAAACACGTCGGGGAATAATCGAATATTAATCATTGGGTCGCGCATTAGGCGAAAAGCGGGAGAGGAGGGACTTCAATCACGTCCGCCGGGTAAATATTAAAATGTGCAAATATGGTCGTGTCGTCGTTCTCATTTTCCTTTTCTCTCTCATTAGGGATGCGCCGCCGTTTTATCGTCGGGATTTCCGCGTGAATATATCGAGCGCGCGCGCGAGAAAATGGAGATAACTCGTCTCTACGAGTCGTTATAATCCATATAATCCCACGATACAAGAAGACACCGGTAGTGCCTCTTTAGATGCTTAACGCGGTGTTTTTTTTTTTTTTTTTTTTTTTTGTTTCTTTCTTGGATTCTCTAGACTTTTGACTCTCTTTCGAGTCCGAAAAGCAAATTAGAGTCCCATGGTATTTGCGCCGGCACGCTGGAGAGAAAGAGAGAGAGAGATCGTTCCCGAGTCGCTGCAGCGGCGCAAATTATTTCGCGACTAATTACCTAGGCGCACCTGCAAATTACTACAAGTACGACGAATGCGCGCGGATATTTCCGCGGCACGGGAGCGCGTATATATCTGGTAGCGGGAAAAATAGGTAGGCGCGCCACGTGAAGTACATATAATACATATATATATATATATATATGTATATGTGCGTGTGTGTACATATATTTATATATATATATATATATATATATACGGACTCGGGTGCGCACGTGCACTCAGCTTCCTTTCGCTACTTATGCGGGCTGTTTTGCAATTTAGAGAAGCATCGAGTGCGGTGATTTTCATACCGCCGTTGGTAATTCGTTGGAGGAGCCACGAGGCGCCGCCGGCGCTCAAAGAAATACTTCGAGCGGAGATACGGAGACGGAATATTTTAAGAGAGCAGGTTGTTGAAGATCTATGCGCGAAGTGTGCATATGCAAAATGATTTTTTCAGTTGCAGGATGAGGAGGTGCACCACCCATCGTCATCTTTGGCCGTAAAGTAAGATTTTTCGCAAACGAAAACTCGCGAATCTAAACAACACGGAGATTCGACTCGGGAACGAAAGTGCCGGCAATTAAGCGCCTTTCAAGACAGAGAGAGAGAGAGGTTTATTTGATACTATCGTCTTTTAATGTCTTGAACAAGAAGGTCGAAAGTATAAATAAAGATGCGTTCTAGTTTCGCTGTGATCAATAAAAGAGTATTTCCCTTTAAAACTACCATAATATAACCGGGCGTTACGAAAAACTGTAATTTTTATTTCGTTGAAAATCAGACATTTGTAACACATATACGTGTTCAAAAATTATTGCAGGTACTTTAACAACTATATTCACGGCGGTTATATATATATTTGCATTTGTGGTTTTTCTTTTTCCGAAGACACGGTATATACGTTTATCACGAAATTATGCTCGATATATTACTTCCGTTTCCTCGCGTGTCTCGCGCTTTTTTGTTATTTTTTCTTATCGGCGCGCACGGTAATCCCCCGTCGCCATCTTTCTACCTCAAGCGATTCTCCTTTACGGAGTAAAACGGCGGTTACTTTCATTCCGGAGGTGTTAAGTAAAGTGGACCATCTGTTTCGATCGTCTGAAAGGTTTAAGGAGTAAAGAAAATTGCCCAAGAAAATTTCGCCAACTATTTGCAAGATCGACATTGTTGTCGGAATAAATGACTGTTAAGTACGTATTTAATACCTTTAAAAAATGAGAACACTCACACACCATATCTGTGCACAAAAAGAAAGGAAGGAAAGAAAGAAAGAAGAGAAAGAGACGTAGATGTATTTATTGTCAGAAGAAAAAAGCTTTCCCCTAAAAATCCAGGATTAAAAATCCAAAAATTGGATACTGAGAAAAGGTTTTCTCGCCAAAATACGTCAACGAGATTGATGTCCTCCCGACACACGATCGCCAGAATGTTATTAATGTACGCAATAAGCGACGTCAGAGAAAAATATGGAACCCGCACAACGTATCGCTGATTTTACCCAGGAACATACATTTTTCGCGAATTTCCATTTCCCCGTAGCCGCAGCGATCGATATGCCTCGAACTCGGTCGTACGGAATTATTTATCCGGTCACGATGTCCGGAATAATTTATTACCGAAAGCAGCCCAACATCAATGGTCAATCGAGAGGTAATTCAAATCCAAAAATCTCAAAACTCGATGTAGCGTATGCGAAACTATGATAAAAACAAAGAAAATGTAATATTCTTCTCCTAAAAAAAAAAAAGCAAAAAAAACAGAATTAGTCTCTGTTGCGCAAGCGCGTGTGGACATCTTCGACAAATGTATTAAATTTAAACAAAAAGTACCTAAAAGAGTAAAGTGAATTTAGAAAACTATCGATTTTTTAATCGAAATAATTTTAATTAAATAAAAATCTTCAGAGGACTTATATGTTTATTTATGTTTTCATGTATACACCAAGCGTTTTACTAATCTTTGATATAGAAGAAGTTTATTTTTTACAGTCGACAGCGAAGTCACGAACGCTGACTTGATGACTAATTAACGTTAAGGCTTCTAAATTCCTCACTAATTTAAATCATTATATACTTTCTTACGGGAATAACTCAGCGAACGCCGATTTATTTTTAAGGTCGAGCACTGCCAGAGACACCTGTACTCTTAATTAACATCGATAATCCACTCGTTGCCCTCCTTCCGCTCTCTCAAAGCGTCTTATGAAGGATCTTTCCTGAAAGATCTCGCGACTCTCGAAAGTGTTTAAAGTTTCGTCGTCGTAAAGTGTCGCCAGCCGTGAAAAAGGTGGAGCCCGCTCGTTTTACAAAGCAACTTTTCGATTATTCCTCCGTTCGATTCTCCACCGCCATGATTCTCCGTTGAAATTCGCGGAATATCTCGAAATTGAGAATGTTTAACATATTATTATATTAGATTCAAAAATATTGTTTTTTGTAAAATACACATATATCGATCTTTTTTTTACATTATAATTTTTATACATATTACGAGACTAACGCGCGCGCGCGATAGAAATAACGTATAGCTTGTGAATTTTTTGCTATAAAAGCCACATGTGTGATTATAAACAAAGTGTGTATTAACGTTATCAAAACATCGCACACAGCAAGCTCCGTTCTCAAGGATACGCACGGAGCTCGGGACCATTATGCGGAAATCATCTCGAGATTCGCGCTCGTAATTGCGCTCCTGATAACGGCTATTTTGTGTCTCCTGAGGGAGGATACTCCAAGCACTCGTAATATCGGACGGATTATTGGATTACGTATAGTTGCAAACTCGTAAAGGGCGTCGCGTTTTCCCCCGTCGTAGAAATAATTCGTTCCCTTCGAAAAATTGTTTCATTGTCAATTTAGCGTTTTTTTTTTGTTCGTATTTTCGCGTTCAAATCTCGTTCGACGAATTTTTGATTACAAGTATTTGTAATACAAAGCATTGTAAATACGAGACCGAAGTGTCAAAAGCTTTGCGAGTTGGGGGGAAGAAGTCTCGGAAAAGAGCTTTGCTCTTTCACAAGAAAGGCGCGTCCACTGGTGAACAAATTGCTCTTTCAACCGAAGCATTATGTATTCACTTAAGTTCGCAGAAAAGTAGACAATAGGCTAAATTTCGCGCGGACTTCCATCCCAATTGAAATTGCTCGACGTTGGAAAATTGGAATCTCGAAACTTTTCACGGAACGCTGCGCCAAAAACCGTCGAAACGCGCGACTGCAGCGACAGTTTTCGCAATGAAAAATCAAATAAGCATCGATTCAAAATTCGCGTGTCGTGATTAATTGGACAGTCGTGCCACAGCGGAGCCAGGAGACAAAAATACTATTATTTTTCCTCGCAATTCGAGTATCGAATGAAGTTAGCCGGTTACGTACTATACACGCCGCAATATTTTTTTTTTTTTTTTTTTTTTTTGTTTTTTTTTTTATTCCAAATCTAATTTGAGGTCGTAGCATACGCACCAAAATATTTACCAAATACAATTTTCAAATCGTTGTTACGCGTTGATTGACTTTCTGATCGTCCGCGACTCTTATTTAAACAATTTCCGCAGTAGCGCGAAGGAACCGGAGCCATTGAGATTCGATTCATGTTAAACGCTGACGACCGGAGATGAATTCCCCGTTTAGAAGACAGTCAAAGTGGAAGCGCGCATCACCCGAAGAATATTTAATGTCTCGTTCTCTTTTGGGAAGAGGCAAAGGGCGGAAGTGATTTCCATTGGACAAAAGGGCAGCAAATATTATGTCGCGCGCGGGTCGCCGGATCGCTTTATGCTCTCTTTGACGGAAGACACGAAAGAAGTTTGCTCTCAAAGCCCTCCCTTGTAAACATTGTTACTTTGCAAACGACTAAAAATCGTGCGAGCAAAGCGAACGAGCGTGCGCGCGCGCGAGAAACAATAGCAGACCGGCAGAAAAGACGTTGAAGACACTCTAGGTCGGGAAAATTTCAATTTTCCGGCTTGAATATTCGGCCGCAACGACGGCTGAAATGTGCCTATAAGAAGAAGGAGTAAAACCGTTGTTTCTTTTTTTTTTTTGTTTTACTTTTGAAACTTTACGTGCACTATTTCTCTTTCATAATATCGTGAACACCAGCAGTTTTAAAATAAAACTACTCAATAAACCGAATTGTCGGAATAAAGAAACTTCTTAAGTTTTATAAGCGAGAAATACAAATGCGATTATGAATAAAATATAAATGTAGAGATAAGAATTAGAGAATACTCAGTACTGTTTAGTTTTAAGACGACCCGGCGTCAGGTTGCAGCTCAACAGAGCGTCGTGTGATATTTTTTAAGAGTGTTACGTTCCGAGGCGTGCGATAAGCCAGGGACCGTAATAAAATGTTCGAGGCGCGCTTGTAACCGACCCCGGACAAAGGAGGTGTCTTGACGAAAAACGCCCGTTGAAACGGAGTCGATAGTTAGATCCCGAGCCATCAAGACGTGCGAGTACTCACATAAGAGATGTATCATTCTATCATCAATAACAAACTCATTGAACCTTTTTATTCAAAATAAAGTGTTCCTTACAAACCTACAGTCTTTATGTAATAATTTAACAGAAAATTATAGTGTTTTTTATATTTACAAATGCATTACAGTCATTCTTATTTTCTAGTAGCAAGTTATGCCGTTTTAAAAATGTGCCATATAGTAATACGTTACTTAACATCTTGAAAAAAAATAAAATAAGGCATCAAAAGCCTCTTGAAGATAGTAAAACTTTACAAATTCGCTACTTCTCGGAAGTGCGCTTTTCTCCCTCTCTTTCTCTTTCTCTCTCTTTCTGTTTCTCTCAAATGTATGAAAATGGAGAACTTAGGTTTCTTTTTTTTTTTTTTTTTTTTTTTTTCTTCCAAGCGAATCCGGGATTTCCGTTCCGAATCGATCAAAACGTTTTAAGGAAAGGGGTAACCCAATACTCGTCATTACCGCCGTTCTAGGATTTCACGAAGCGTGCTGAATCGAGACGAAGGAAAACGATGGACATATCGAGTATCGCAGGCCTCACTAAAAGAAAAAAAGAATAAGAAGAAAACAGAGGAGGAGAAGGAGGAGAAGGAGGAAGAAGAAGAAAAAGCGAGGAGGCGACACGTTGCCAGTTTATCTTTTGGATTCTCGTAAAGGAATTTAAGTTCACATTTATAGCCGTCCTGTTATCGTCGGCACCGGGAGGAAAGTATATCATATGATTTATGTGCCGGAGCGCATCGCAACAACCTGACTACTCAAGTTGATGCGCCAAAGTGCATCGATAATCACAGCCCATAATGGCAGAAAGATCGGCGGCTGCATTATCTTTCGACGTGAACCGCGCGATGTATTATTATACTCGATTTGTATTGTTACAATTAGATCGGATACGGATATATGTGTGTGCAACAAGGAGTGCAACAGTTACAGATAATACAATGAACTCATAAATGCGTGCTGCATATTACACTATTACAATGTATATATATATTATATTTTATATATATATATATATATATATGTATATACGTATATACAATCATACGTGTATACAATCGTAATTCAGTGATGTACATTTTATATGGGGGAACATTATAATGTGTAACTGCATGATATTTTAATTGCACTAATTATCATTAAATTGTTATACGAAAATGAAATATGATAATGTGAAATAATTATAATTATATGATATCGTGATTGAGCATACAATATTTTAATTGTATTATTGCACGATACATTAATTGCGACGTGCGTACATTTGCAAGAAAATGATTTTTCTTCCCGGCTCTCGATTCTCTTTTTCTTTTTTTTTTTTTTTTGTCTTTTTAAAAGACATATGAAACGCGAGAGAAAAACGTTGCAAATCTTACCTTTTTTAAATTGAATATTGGTTCCGCAATCGCGCGCGAGACACTATCTTCCGCCGAAATATTTGTAGCCCGTAGCACACCGAAGGAGGTAACCCTCGGTATCCCTAATCCTTTGAGACAGCTACAGCGTGGCTCCGAGGAGGGAGGGAGATAAACGAGATCCTATCGACGTGAAATAGCGCAACGCTCTTGGCGGCGATCTTCCGAGAGAGAAAGAAAGAGAGAGAGAGAGAGAGAGAGAGAGAGAGAGAGGAATCGCATTGTTGGCGATATCCACCATTACGGGGAGAAACGTGCGTTTAGTAGTCGTAATGCTTGTAACCGACGAGTGGTATTCCTGTTCTTCGTACGATGAGCGATGCGCTAAGTGTCTTTCTTTTACGCGACTGTTACATAAAAATATCGCTCTAAATTCACATTACTTTTTCACAACCGCGTTTCTCTCCCGCCGAGATACTCGTATCTCGACGACTCGAACACTTGTAGTAAAAATAAAAAATTGAGCGCGAACAAACTTGGTTCTTTTCTTCGTCAAATTTACTTTTCAAATAATTTCGATTATATCCCACAGCCAAAAGAAATATAATCCCCGGTTCTTCTTCCTTTTCCTTCCTTGCGACCACCAATTAATACCAACGTGCCACGTAATTGATAGTAACCCGCACAATGAGCGAGCTTCGTTAAAAATGGTAGCTTTGTGCCGGAAGTTCGTGTCTAATTAAAGGTAGCTTTTATGCGCGTGTAATTGTTCCGTCCAACTCCGCGCAATGATGCGAAAACAATTGAGGAGTGCAAATATCGAGGAATGAAATTCGAACGCGGAGAAATGCGCAAAACACTGAAGAAAGTTCACAGTTTTACAGTTTTGCAGTTGTGACATGACATAATTACTGCCAGTACATATCCGAATCTCGGACAAATATGCACTGCTACCTTTTTTTTCAATTACGTTTTTATGTCTGGATATTATTACATTTATTTCTTCCGTGTTCGTACACACATACACACACACAAATAAACCGTACGTATTTCTGAGAATTGATAGTCAATGTAAACATGTGACTAGCGAAACGAGTTCACCGCGCATTGTGCATGCGGGGGTACCTCCCCCGGTCTTAACATATGTTCCACAATGCGTCAAATTGCGTGGTGCCTTTGAACGCCGACCTCGTCACGCACATTGCGCGCGGGCGGCGTTTCGATTGTTCGATACAGGAAACAGTGGTCGCGTTTCCGTCACCTGCCTCGTACTTCCCGACAAATTCCCTCTTTTGCCTTTGTTGTCAGCAGCGTAAAAATTATACCGGGGGACTTCGATACCATTGCGCGCGATCGAAAAAAAAAGACGGTTGTGACTCGCTTGATATATTTTTCTTTCATTACATTATTTTTTCCGCCAGATATTAAAAACAAATTATTTTCAACGATGCATTGATTGCACAAGAAATATTGAGAGAAAAATATAATTAACTCAAAAACAGAATTTACGTTCGACACTAATATTTTCCAATAACCAAAAAAGGTTATGCACATATTTTTCACAATTATATGAGAGTCTACTCGCGCGCGCGCGCGTGCGACGAGTATATAATTCGCGCAATAATGTAACACGGTCGCGACTTTGAGAAGCAGCGGCGTCAGAATATCATCGATGAGATTTTTGCCAGTGTAAAGGAAAATCTCTTGGCAATGCGTGTAACAACGCAATTTATATGCGTCCTGCTAAATTTACATGTGAAAGAAGAGCGCGGTGGTAACAACGGATATTTACGTCGCGTCGTATTTTCCGCGCGGGGTTTCTACGGGGGGAAAAAGAGTATCGCTATATAGCGGTGTGTCGCGCCGCGGCCCGACAAATGGATTTCCATCTCTGCCCGTTTCGATCTCGATGTGTCTTTCGACGAACTCCTCTCGCTGGGATTTCTTCCAGCCTTAAAAGGGAATAGTTGTTCCGGGAGTTGCGCAACTTTCGTTATCCTCGTTTAGGATTTCGTAACTGAGAAAGTTCGGAACGAGTTAAAAAAGAGCGATCCCCAACGGGACAGAGTACGTATTAACTAGCCCCATAACGCGTTGTGATTCCCGATGTAACATACACACATACTTGTTTGTAAAGTATTATTATCTCTTCAAAGCAATAGAATTTAATACTAATGTAACCTGGCTAACACAACGAACAGTCGGTTAGTTATCTCTTCGTAATCGATGTTTATGTTAATCATTATCACGTCATCAGTATTAATTATTACTGTTTGTGAATATTATTATGAATACATTTCTCCCTGGTTATGATTAATTTTGGCTCGGTCAGATTTTGTTATTGCTATCTCGTATATTTCCACTTGATATTCAATAATTATTCGTAAATGTTAGATTATTTTAAAGAGAGAGAGAGAGAGAGAAAATTCCTTTATTCTAGATTTAAATGTTTTCTGAAAATACTTATATGTTTTTAAATTTTACTTGGAAAAATTTATGTCTCAATTTCTTCCGATACTTCTATTATTCCATTACTCTCTTTTTGCTTAAGAAGATTCAGCAGAGCAATTATATTTGACAACATTTTGCCCTCAGAGAAACTGGAATGTACTAAGAAATCGATAAATCCTGTTTACCTAGCCAGCTGCGCGTGTCAAAATCCGACGGAAATTCAAGTGGAAAAAGTCGACACCCCGCAGCCGAGTCGCCGGCCCGAAAAACCAGACCACCACTTGGTCGATAACCCCGCTCGCAGTCGGACTGGTTCGGGTTACTAAGGGTTACAAACCTCCGAGTCGTTTCACTCCTACGCTCGAAACAATTACACAAAAGTAACATGTCGGATCGAAAGCGCTAATATTAAAAATCCGTTTCGTCAAGGAATTTTATTTTGTTGGAAGAACAAACAGAAGCGAGAGATTGCGAATTTTCACCATTTTTTTGCCATTTATTTTAATTAAACATAATAAAATGGCACCGCGCGTATTTATTTTTCGCGTTCATATTTTTAAATATTACTCCACAGGAATTGTGTATCGCGTGTTGATTTTTCCATATATTTTATACTCTAAATATTAAATTCCGATATCAAGTTTCGATATTACGTTTCGATATTCATTAAAAGTTGAACCGTTGCTTGAAAACTGTAATGACCATGGCCGGAATTGAAAACGCCAGGTTCTATTTTGCAACGTTAATGCCCGACAACTGTCGCGCGCGCTCGCGACAGAGATTCTCCATCCCGAGGAGGATTTATGTAAAACGATCTGGAGGTGGAAAAAAAAAAGTTTATGTCCGACTACACGAAAGTTCGCCGAAGTCGTCGGGGATGTGCTTTTCAAGGGGGTTATCCGAGCTGCGAGATTCCACGATACGCGTCCCCCGTCACGTCTCACGCGAAAGTGGAAAGTTTCCCACGTGACTATGAATCGCAAAAGTTTCCACGATGGATTACTCGCCAATAGTGTCGTCCGCGTGTGAATAACAAAGGTTAGATTAAGTTCCCTTTATACATCGCCCGCGTTTCCCGCTTCGAGTCCGCATTTACGCTGTACGTACGTACATACACACAGAGCTTTTCAATTACGAGAAACTTAAATTTCAAAGGGGGGTATTTACTATCGCGTCCATATCTTAGCTTCTTCGAATTCTACGGAGGATTCTAAGCTCTCGCGAAAATCTAAGGCACCACGAATTCTAGGTTCCGCGTACACACATAAGCTGCAGCCGAATCGTCGGTGCACAAACAACAGTAGCTGGTTCCGGAAATTCTAGGGTTCCGCAGATTCCTTAGCTCGAATCCTCCGGCGTTCCGGCGAACCTTTCGCAAAATTTCGCCGTTGCGCTATTCACAGTCTTTTCGCGTATAATATTCGTGAATCGTTCAGCTTCCGCGGAAAATGTAACGTCCGCGCTATCTTGTGCAGATCGCGAGTTATGCGCAAATCTGCGAGCTTTTACCGGTAAAATCTATCCGTAACTCTCTCTCTCTTTTACATACAACTTTTCTGTGCCGTCTGCAGCTCCTAAATTTCGCAAATCCCAAGATATCACAAGTTTCTACATTTTGGTTTGCACACATATTCGTCTTTTCGCGGAGATGCCATTACGAGACCCAACATTCGCTGAGAGAAGAGGAGAAAAAAAAGACACTCAGCTACAAAGATAAAAAAAAAAATAAAAAAAAAAGTGGGCACAAATCCGGATCGTCGAGGATTGACGAGAGCACGTCTCACCTTTCCCTCGCCCCCTTATCCTTCTTCTCTAATTGCCTCGACTGGCGTCGCGGCGGAGCCATTAATTTCGTTTAATCGACTGCTCTTCTTCTCGTTGCCAACAAGAGAGCTCCCGTCGGTCGATCTCTCGGCGAGCGATTTCCGAAGGGAAGAAACCCCAGGCGAAGTGAAGACGAAAGAGCGAGGAGGTGGAAGTAGTGATGGTAGTGGTGGTGGTGGCGGCGGACACGCGACGACTAGGAATGGAATATTGCGTGACTTCCGCGCGGCACCAAGTGATGAATTTGGCGAGACGGAGTAAACGGCGGCTCTCTCAGACTTGTAATCGCGCGCGGAAACGCGACGACGAAAAAGCCGGCGCGGAGCGCTTACGCGGATTAATAAGCGTGATGTAACAGAAATTGCGGGCGTCGAGACGCGAGCGGTGATTATGTCACGACGTGATAAGCAAGAAGCGACGAACTACCTGCAGTGATTATGAAGAGCGATGTCTGCGACAGCGGTATTATCGAAATATCGAGATTATATTTTACAATCGATTATAATAATCGGATAAAAGAATACTATATGTATGTTAAATAATAATTTAAGCAATTTTTTTGGAATTATAATTTAAGACGATTTACGTCGTTAGTTTGGTATAAGAGATTTTCAAGAAAAGGAGAAAAAGAAAGAAAGAAAAAGAGAGAGATAGATAGATAGAGATAGAGAGAGGAGAGAGAGAGAAAGAGAGAGAGAGAGAGAGGGAATCAAAAACTTATGAGAGAAATTCCTTTCTCTCTAGCAGTGTGTATGTATGTGTATGTGTTTGAAGACTGTGTTTCCTTATCACTTCCTCGGTAACCATCGCCATTAGTTTCGACAAAACGATTACTCGGCCTACTCGATTCATTACTGATGTAACAGACTACAAGGTCGCCGCATAATGGTACTCGCGTCACTTTACACGAGAGAGAGAGAGAGAGAAAGATGAAGTCAAGCATGTCTAAGTGGATACAGCAAATTCTAGGCTGAATTATTGCGCGTTGTCACGATTTCCTGCCGCTTCTATGGCTTAACTGCCCTATTGCAATTAAATTTACGGCACTCTTTAGATTCAACCCCCGGCGGTGTGGACCGGCATTTTAATTTACATCTCTCTCTCTCTCTCTCTCCCCTTTTCCGCGAGCAAAACTACAATTAGATCTACAACCGCTCTTTCGATTCGTACGTTTAAACTTGCGATTAAATTCATATCTCTTCGCGTAAAACTTCTTGCCGCCAACACGGACATTCACGCTTTTTCGTAATTTCTATTCAAACTCGCGTATGAATTAAATTAAATTCATGCCACCGCATTTCTCAAATCACCTAACTATCAATTAAACTCGCTATCAATTAAACTCACGCTCTTTAAATTTCTTAACCAAGTTCACAGCACTCTTTAACTTCCCGACCGAACTCGCAATTAAGTTTACACCATACTCCTCCCTTTCCTTCTCTGTCTCTCTCTCTTTCTTCCCTCTTCTTTCGGTTTCTTTCTTCCTTTCTTTTGCTCCTCTTCAAAATCTCAAGCAACCTATCAAATAAGTATAAGCTACTTTTTCAGCTTCCACGCAAAAATCCAAGTAAGTTTTCGTTGGAAGTATCTCAATCTGCGATCGCGCAAAAAACTTAGCTAAGCTAATATCACACAGAGTCCTTTGCGTGAACAGTTCAGAGCAGTAAATCGCAAGATATTCGCGAGACGCGTTTTCTTGCTCAGCTGATTAAAGCGAGCGGCACTCGATCGAGATCGACCCGATTTCACACTTACCTTCCAAAAATTGTCACAAGATGCAGTTCGCCATAATTGCGAATATCCTCGACATAGCATCTTCCAGTATTCCTCGAGATCGCACGAGACAGGACACAAGATCTTTACATGCTTTTACGCACTACCGGCTTTTGATCACGCAAGTTTTTTGTGAAATACACACGCGAAAACAATCATTCCCTTTTTTGCCGTCCGAATTTGTTTTTTTTGTTTATGACCTCGCACAGAAGAGAGATCACGGAAAAAACGTAGATCAAGAGAGTGTGTGTATCATCATGTTTGTATTATAAGAACTGTCTGATCTCGATCGACGAAATATGAAGAATGACAGAGGCAATGAGAGAGAACTTCAAAAAAAAAAGCCTTGCAAACACGACGGAAAACTCGAGCTCAACGTCCGCGAAGCGACTGGCGCCCGACACCTCCACCCTTCCGACAACACCCCAACCACCCTCTCACACGGAACGGACGAGAAGGGGCTGGAGGTCGGAGGAGGGAAACACGAGGAGCGACGAAGAGGACCGAGCGAGAGGATTCTCGCCACGAGTGGCGCTGATGGCTGAAAGGTAGAGTGAGAAAGATAGAGAAGGAGGGCGAAGGGGGAGAAGAGGAGGAAGAGAGAGAGAGAGAAAGAGAGAGAAAGAGAGTAGGGATTGGCTGGCTGGTAGATCGCGTATGGTGGATTGTACGGTTTGGTGAACGTCGCGAGGAAAACGGGGAGCCCCCTTGATTGCTCGGCGCTTTTTCCTCCCCTTTGTAACACGAGGAGATTTCCCGCGGCTCCCCGAAAGGGGGCCGATCACAGAGCGCACGCGCACGGCCCTAGATTTCGTCTCGCCTCCTGATTTTTCGTAATAAAAACGTTTGTCTTGTCGAGTAGAGCGGCTTGCATATCTCCTCCAGGCATACACAGTTCGCAGATATAATGCATGGCGCGTGTCCTTCCGTGCGTATAGAAACGAGAAACAGAGATGTGAAGAAGGTGAATTTTGGACGCGTTCGTGCCCGCGGTGAAGATCGAAAGGGAACGAGAATCGATGGTGGAATAACAGGTCGCGGCACTGAGCACGACGCCAAGCAAGGAAAGTTGGCCGAGTGTTAAGGGGTGTGGCTAATTCTTAAGTACGTGTGTCGGGGGTGGAATTCCCGCTCGCTCAGGTGAGAAGGATCTCCGGCGTTTGTCTTCTGCCACGTGGGATCGAGTTGATTTAGGGGCTTAAGTCACGGTATTGTTTTGTTTGTTAACAACATCGCGATATCAAGCCTTGATTTGTTTTTCGTAACAATAATAAAACGCGTGCACAGCGGGCTTAGAGAACTTGAGAGAAGGGCTATCGAGACTTGGCGCACAAAATTTTATATAACGACCTGACGACCAGGGATTGAAAATATTTTTATGAAAGTTGTACGCTAAAACACATTTTTAAGCGATTACAGCGATTGCGAAAAAAACTTTTTTTTGAACATTGCAATTACTGTTTACGGTTAACGAACACTACGACTCTACTTTCTCGCTTCGCTCTTTGCGAAGCTCCGACTCGATTATGTAATTTAGCCAGTAATTTATCCGCGTAGATATCCGGCGAGGAACATCCAGAGTTTGTGGTCCAAACTACTTCGCGAAACCCCGCTTTAACACGCTACGCTCGCGATGTAACGTTCTGCACATAATGATAAGCGTCAAAATTACCGCTGCAGCCACAACATAACCGCGTAAGAAATAGTTGAGGATAATTTATAGCCAACGCAGTAATTGACTCATTATTGAAAACACATGTAGAATGTTTCTCAAAATCTATTTTTTATTTTTTCTTCTCTTTCCTTTCTTATTTTGCATCTTTGTCAACTCAATTATGTATTTTATAAACAGATAAAATTTGGGGTGTCTGAAAAATAAACGTAGCGTTTCTCAAATAAAAGTTAAAGACTTATCGTATCGATATATAATTTTTTTACATAATTTAGCTTCTTTAAATGCTCATATGCGATGTTGTTCGATGTTTTTAATAATATCTATGCGATGTTTCGTGTAACATGTCTCGAGATGTTGCTATCTATAGTGCCACCTATTGGAAAACGCTACAAACTTTCCGAACAATTTCGATACGCGTACTTACTTAATTTAAATGATTTATTTTACACAAAAAACGAATTTATTTATCTTTTATATACATAAAGATGTCATATAATTATATATTTTTTTTAAAGAATATAAAAATGTACAAACTATTTGTAAGAGATTTTTGTAAGACGAGCAACAAGCACACACACACACACATTTTTGTCTTATGTATACATATACAATAAATCATGAGCATTCTTAGTAAAGAGAATCTGTTCCCGAAGGACGAAGCAGGCAACTGGAAAGTTAAATAGAGGCCCGTAATAACGAACTCAGGACGTGCTTCAATTGCAGACGGACTATTTTCATATTTATCCCTTCCGTCGTAACGATACGGTCGAAGCCAAGGAGCCCGTCTTTGTCGTCAATTAGTAGGACTCGAAACGCAGGGAAGAGATGAATTGCACAGTTTCTTAACGAAAGAAGACGAGAGAAGTCATTACGAAGGAACGTCGCGCATAATGGCATATTGATAAGGATTGTTCTTTAAGGACTGTTCGCGTCTGTGGAGAGGCGGCTCTAATAAGATCCTCCGAAGCTTCGACACAATTAACCGATTAAAACATTTTTCTGCAACGAGTCCTCTCTCTCTCTCTCTCGTTAGACAATTTTGTTTCTTTTCTGTCAAGGAAAAAAGAAGAGCCAATGGAGGATGAGCTCACACAAGCCTAAGTGGAGTATTTCCGATGTGAAACGCGTTTTATTTTAAGCAACCAGAGAAAAAAGTCGAGATTTTCTATCGATGCCTCATCATTGTTTTTTTTCTCTCTCTTTCTCTTTTTTTCACCGTGGAAAAACTCCCGATGCGAACAAATGTGCACAGTGTGCGTGAAATCCATTCGAATTTGAATGGAAATTAAAAACTGTTACGCGATTAAAACCCGGAACTAGGAACATGCTCGATTTATAAATTACAACATACAACGTGGTTTAATAAAACACACAGTGTCTGTTTTCTGGGTTAACCAGGTCGCAGTTTTTGGACAATTGTTTTTGTTTTTTTCTTTTTTTTTTGTTTCTTTTTTTAACTCGACCAACAGACTATCAGCGCCATGTTTCCAATTTATTTTTAAGCAATTTTCCCGACCAGTGATTATTGTTCCGCGAATTAAAAGTTAGTTCACGTAACCTTTTTTTTTTCATCCGTTTTGGAGAAAGTTATGGTTGCGCTTTCGTTACCATGATAAACACATATCCGCGCAAAGAAACTAAAATTCGTTAATAAACATGCGTTAAATATATGTGTGTGTATATATATTTGTTTTATTTATTTATAAAAACTAAACAAGAGAGAGAGATGTAATGCACGTGGTGTGTGTACGTGAAGGAACTTTGTTTCGGAAAATTCCGGGTTTAGTGTGACCTCTAAAGCGTATTAGAAGACTAAAACAGCCGATAGAGCGGCTTGTATCAGCTGAAAAGGACACTTCATGCAATGCTGAATTATGCAGATGCTTCTACACAGCGTCGTTATCGGCGGAAATCGGGTCACCAGCGGTCCAGGAGAATACCACGGAGGAGAAGGAGGGTTAGGAGGAAACATGAGGAGGCGACACGTACAAATGCGCCCTTAATATTAACCCCTTCGAGCGCGCAGGAGCTATGAGCTTCGCGTGTCCTTTTCAACCTACCGAGGGAATCTTCCTAACGGAAAACTTCGCCGGAAAACATACGGAAGTTCGTTGTCACGCACTGAAAAATGTATATTCACAGGATGCAGATCTAATATTCTTTTCTTTTTTTTTTTCCGCGAATGAAGGCACATAGACCTAACTCCGTGCAGGCGAATAGAAAAAAGGTGAAGAAGAGAGGACTCTTTTGTGAGATAAACGAATGTCGTCTTCGCAAGGAAATAAAGAAAAAAAATAGTGACGAGATATTTCGTGAAGATTTCTTTCTTACCTCCTTGAGCGAGAAAATATGCATGTCAGAAGATTCGCATAGAACAGAGACAAAATCAGGTAAAGATGTGACTAATTATCCGCAAGGAACTTAACTGCAAAGTTGTAAGAAATTAAGCGTTTACAGTAAAAGAATTTATCACTTCACTAATTTGTTAATTACACCGCTGTTGCTGGTGGAATTTCTTTTTACAGTGGATACGCGAATTAATAACCTAGTGTTCTCCGCGTTAACGAAGCGCTGAGAATATAATGAATTAAAAATGTAAACACAACAGAAAAGTTGATGCAAGTTCTCAAACCGGATTGTGTCCACCCGTGTGTGCGCGCGCGCGCGCGCGCGGGAGTGGCGGCAAAAGCGAGTGTGTATAAAGTCGACTTCCGTTCCGGCTCCGTAAACCGCAAGTATATCCCCAGGACTTTTCCTTTATAATCGCGTTGGCTTTATCCGCCGAGGACCTCCGCGCCACGAAAAGTCCACAAGCTACCTTCCGATTTACGCGAAACACCGAGGACAATTTTTCGTCGTCGAAAAAAAAAGAGCGAATTTGTTTTTTTTTTTTTTTTTTTTTTTGACATGCGGTTTACCGGGAAATTCCTAATATTTTATACTACTGTGTAATAGTGATAAACAGTGGGGAGAAAATGGGGCGAGAACTGGCGAGCATGACACAAATATTGTGTTTCTAAAACTAATCGCGCGTTTTGAAAAAAAAAATAATAAAAACTATTTTAATTATCGCATTATTCTCGCGAAATAATGACATGAGGAATATACATTTTTTTAAACGCGCGAATTGCAATACAATTCTTTTTCTGAAGACTTTATATAGAAAACGTTATTTATACAGTTTTAAACGTAATTCTATAGGCATATCCTAATTCGACAAAAGAATAAACGACGGTTTCTTCAAGAAGCCGCGTAAACACGAAACGTCATGGAAGACTGGAGATTCTTTATCCTGGTGAGAAGGGTCGAGTTTCTTGATCCCCTCCAAGCTCGAGAGTTCTTTCGCTCTCCGACAAAGACAGCCTGCTTACTTATATGACGCTGGCGAATAAATGTATAACTCACGCAATGTATGAAAACGATGTCAAAGATTTACCCGTAAGCCCGATGGATATCGCGAACGGTGTGCGCGTTTTACGTACCGCGCGACTTCATAAAACTCGCTCTATAAAACCGTAGGCTTATCTCGCTACGGATGAAAAGCATATTTCAACAAACCATGACTGCGATGTATTAAAAACCGATCTCATCTCAATTGAGCTGAGAAGTTTTTAATAACGATAAAACACACGATTGTTTTGTTCACGACAAAAGAGAGTTAAACAAAATAATGTTTCTCTTCGTGCCTGTTACGTTTGCGCTATAGAAATTTTCCGTGACTTAACAATCAATTAATATTTAAAATATCTCTCTTTTGTACATATATGTAAAAATGTTTACATAATCATGTAATATTAGCATGTAATATACGGAAATATCACGGTAATATTGCAATATATCGGTAATATTAGATATTATAATATACAATATTACACAGTAGTATTATATAGATATATTATATTTATATATAATATTGAAATAATGGTAATATTGTATTGCATCCCAAGTAGCAAAATTATATATCAAACATGTGTTTTTATGTCTTATAAACGTTAGAAATTCCATTTAACGTCAATTAATACTATTTAGCACGTTGCATACGTCTCATTGTATCTTAATTATATGTATATAATATGATACATAAAAATATTGCACTGTGCAATATTTTTAACAAAATAATAATTTAAGTAAATAATAAATAAAATGTGTAGGATAGCTTGAGAGTAAGTAGATAAAAATTTACATTTTAGTAAAGAACAAGTGATCTTGCGAGCTGAATGTAGGGGCTAGAAGTCTCGAGTTCAATCATCTTAAGATTTTTTCTGGGCCCGGTATCTTTTATCAAGTTACTGTCAATTTTTTCATATCTCCCGATAGCTATCCTCTGGATAAAGATATTTGTGATACACGTGTAATATCTTTTAGATAAAGTTATCGAGAATTTATCTAGAAGTGAAAAAAATTGACTGTTAATCAGTTGATCGACGAATTAAATTAAGCTTTCAAAAATTAATTTGAATAAAATTTCGAATTGATCTCCCTTCCACAAGGCGATGTGCCATTGGTTTTGTTTTTTTTTATATCACCGTAATATGTATTGATGCATTTCGGCGGACATTTTAATATTACTGTAATATTACATTAATGTTATGATACTATTTCTACTATATTAGAGTGTAATATTGCAATAGAAAAACAATATTACTGTGATATTGCATATAATATATTACGTGCTCTATGTGGGAAATTATTAAAAAATAACTCTACATAAATAATACATTCTAAAACACCAGATTTTATTTAAGATTCTATCGCTTTATTTGTCTCCTAGCAAGTGATCTCAGCAGGATCACATCGCTTACGGGAGACTTATTCGAAGTCTACAATATAAACTAGCCACTTCATATAAGACGGACAGCGGATTCATTGTCGTTAAATTAAGCGACGTTCCGTGAGATCTCCTTTTCTCTCTCTTGCTTTTCTCTCGGAGACTTTTCTTAAACACGTCTCTTGTATTTTTATTTGTACACCTTCTGACTTTCTCTTTAAGCGGCCAGAGCAAACTTTAATTGAAACTTTAAACCTGAATACACATACAAAATATTTCTTAGACGTATATATAGCGATATGATATGATATAATATATATATACAGAGTGTCCGGAAAATCGCTCGCAATACTTCGAAAAGTGATTGAGGATCTAAAAAGAAAGAAAAAAAGCTATATAAACATAAAAAATAAGTTGGTTTGGAAATAAGTCGTTTCCGAAATTATAGCCACTTTTATGTTAAAAAATCGTCATTTGTTTTTCATATAATCATAACAATCATAATTTCTTCCATTGTGATTTAACATAAATAACTTTATTTCGGACTATTTTGACGTTACCCAAAATGCACCACGTGGAGACATAGTCTGCTTTAGCATCCCTCTTCTTTTTTACTTTTTTTTTTAATTCTTATTTTTTTTTTACATGTTTTTTAATTTTTCGATATTTGTACATACGATAGTACTTTATATGATTACATAAATTATGATTATGAAAAACAAATTACGATTTTTTAACATACAAGTGGTTATAACTCGGAAACGACTTATTTCCGGACCAACGTTTATATAGCTTTTTTTTTCTTCTGTTTTGAATCCCCATTCATTTCGCGAAGTATTGCGAGCGATATCCGGACACCCTGTATAATAGTACATATGTAATCATATATATGTATATATACACGTATGATTACACAACGCGATTATGGTCGCGATCGCTTCGAGATTCGTAACTTATCGCCCAACTATACGTGTGTCGTACACAGAGACGGGTAAGTACACGTAAGAACACAGGTAGAACGTTACACCGGCGAACTCTTCCGGTCGTCTTAAGTTCTGTTCCACGCCAGAATGAAGTAGCAATTAGGCGCGCACGAGCGCGACGCTTGTTTTACAAACTTCGTTAAGCGACTTGAATTTGCACGCGAATTCACGCTCAGCTCCGTAGTATATCGCTTAAGGCGAATTCACCGGGTTCACTGTTCATCATCTTAGGTGAAAACGTCCAAATTGCATGCGTTGGATGAACGAATTCTTGTTTAAGTATATCACTAGAAACGAATCGCCTGATGTAATTCTCACAACGCGATGTCGCAGTTTCGGCAGAATGTAATTTACCTTCGTGACGTTTCAAAGTAACTGGATATTTTTATCGCAAAGATATTTTTTAATTAAGTACTGATTTTTTATAATATACTACAATTTTTAATAAATCGCTTATTGTTTACGTAGCATTTTATATTACGCGTTATATAAGTGCGAGTATTTTTTTCATAAAGCAAAGGCCAAACATATTGATTAATTCGCGTTTCGGAAGGTGGCCGTGTACTTTCGAGATCGATTCGGAACAAAACCGGTTATTAACTGTGTGCTAAGTATTGTCAATAATTACAGAGTGCATTTAAGCTAACAAAGAGTCGTTTGAGAAGGGGAGAGGGGAGACGCGATCTCTAACAAAGAGTATATACGTGAGCACAATTAGTTAATCGGCTATACTGTCTAGTAACCAGAGAATATTCATTTTGCATGCAACAACGTCCATTCAAGTACAGATCCCTTTTGAGCCCGCGATTCTCAATTATTCACCATCGCGAAACTTTATTTAACAATACGCGTAAATGAGCGTGCGAACTATGTGTGTGTATGTACGTGGCGTGATTTCCGAGAGCGTGGCGTTCCCGTCGTGCCAACATCAGTTGTAGCGTGAGATTATGTTGAAGGACTATTGGAAAGTGCGCGAACATAATTATTATCATGTATTGAAAAACGAAATTGCTTCAGCGCGAGTACTTTCGCGATATATATGCAATAAAAACTGTACTCTTACTTAATTGCGTTAGCATCTCGGGAAAAAAGAGTATTACGCAGTGTTTAAATTCGCCGGTTGAATCCTCCCAGATAACACAACGATGTTTTAAAAACATAGGTATTGAACGTTACGTACATATTTAAAATGTTCAGATTAGATCCTCAATCATTTAGTTTAGGATACTTCAAAGACGTCCAGTACTTTTTGGACATTTTTTACAATTGTCTATTTTAAGAACATAACGGGCTACAAATGGACCTATTTAAAACGTTTCTCTTATTATTATTTTTATTACTTTTGTGCTGTTGCTGTTGTTGTTGTTGTTGTTGTTGTTGTTGTTGTTGTTGTTGTTGTTGTTGTTGTTGTTGTTGTTGATATGTAAGAACACATATAATAACATAAACTCGATATAATATATAAGAATAAACTCGAATTTACATTAAAAATGATAACATATTAAAGTAGAGAACAAGATCCCGGCACTCAACTAATCGGACTGATCATTTTAATTACAAGAAAGAACGATATCATCATCTAACCATGTATTTGGCAGTATATTGGGTTGTTTAACACAAATATATCGCCAAATGCGTGATTAGAGATATCGGTCTTTTTTATAATTGAGATGATCGGTTCGACCTGCTGAGCACCGTGTCCCGTTTTCCTCTAATTAGTATGTCAACCTACTTAAAAAAATTAAAACCAAATTTAAAGTAAGTAAAGTAGTAAGTATTGTATACAAGTCGTTAAACAAGTAGAGTGTGAGATTGATAATCTTGCCATGCGGGCTCGAGTCCTGTTGTTTTTTTTTTCTATTGCTTTCTTTTGTTTGCTACAATTTTACATTAATATTTAATTTTTAGACAGTGTTTTTACTTTTAATAAAACAATGTTAAAATATTAAATAATTATATGTTGATTTTTATTTAATTGTTTATTATTGTAATTGTAATAACATTAAAATATAAATAAATTGAAAATTATTGTAAAGTAGTAATAAAATAAAAAATAAAGAAGTAGATTACAATAAAAATCATGACATGACTTAAAGAATTAATAAAATTATTAATCCTATGCTCATCTATTTCACCATCAAATTAATTGAGATTTAGTTCTACAAAACTGAAAAAAATTGCGCAGCATGTATTCATATTACATTACAACGGCTACAAGATGGATATTTTTAAAACATATTCAAATGTAAATATAGCTTGTACGTCCAATAATGTACATTCTTAAAACATACATATAATGTTCATGGACGTTTCGACTAAATAAGACCCAAATTTGGACATCCAATGGACGTTGTGTGCTGTCTTTGATTTCAACGTATGTTATTTTCGCGAAACAAAGTTCTCGAGTATTTTTTCGCATGCAAACATAAACCTGCACATCGGACCGTTTAAGTGTTAAATTAAATTTACCCGAACAGCGAGTAAACACACACACACACACAATGTTGTCGACATAAAAATTCCGTTCCTCGCCACATCCGGCGGGAAAAGCAACAATCGCGTGGGGAACTCGTCGACACTAATTTCCCGAGATTCACCGCACTGGGATTTCCGATAACCCGAAGGTCGATCCTACTTTCCGGGACTTCCCTTTTCTCCGTGACAAAAAGTCTGCTCGGGCGCTGTCGTTGTCGTCGTCGATGGCGACGCCGACGTCACCTCGATCATCGTGTTCGTTCCCGCTGAGAAAGAAACGGAGATGAAGAAGGGACGGAGGAAGGTGAAACCAAAGTAAACCTAAAGAATTCAGTATCTAGATTACATCGTGCGACGAAAAGATGGGACGCGAATACTTATCTGTTGTAAAAAATAAATTCATGGCGAATACAGAAGTGTCCCCCAGGCGAGAGTAAATTTATGATTTGGGGCTCGTTAAAATACGAAATGTCACTTTAATTTTTATTTTTTTTACGTCTCGTTTTTTAAAAAGCACGAGAGAATAACGCTGAAACGACCAGTGACAGAGAGATAAAAAAATCAAGATCCAAATTAAGTATAAGATAAATGGGGCAAGAGGTACGATTTCGGCGCTATCTCTTCCCTTTCCTGTCGCTGTCACGATTACTCGAGGTCGACCCTATTTTTTATCTTACTCCTTTGCTCTCGAAACCTCGCTTCCAACGTGCTCGTGGAAACGTGGGGCGAAATCAGAAGAGGACGGGCGGGCGTCGCTTAATTTCGAGAGAACGGATTGCGAGACGCGACTAACAATCGCAGCCGTTAGACGTCTGTCTACGTGCGGCTGCGACAGCATCCACGTGCGTTGCATCCGGGCGTGTAAACGCACACGTATTCTACGTATTCTACGTATGCGCGAGTTATCCGTGACGAAACCGCATGGAAGTATAACAAGGATAATCGCGCGTATCATGTCATTGCGAAATGTCATCTAAATACCGCGAAATATAATAATACCATATATCTGAAAAAAAAAATAAAACGCGCTATTAAACGTGCATTTGGCTTTCACAAGTTAGTGAAACGATATCAAAATACGTCCACAAATAATACATCGTATATATTTATATAGCGCGGGAATCGCGTATCAATTATATCGCTATTTGATTGACCGAGTCTGCAAATTGACTACAAATTTGCTAATTACACAATTGCTAATTCAGCAAGATATCTCTGGCCGTTGAAGAAATCACCGATCGTTTCGCGCTCGCCACGAATCACGAATCACGCCTCTGTAAATTTCCATAAATATGCATATATAATTTCCGCTCGGTGCGAATCAAGCGCGATGTTGCTGTAATTCGATTCGACTGCCGTGCGAGTATTGCGCACTATTGGATTTCCATTTTAAAGTACCGAGAGTCGAGTGTTACGGGTAGCTCGTCTCTCTCTCTCTCTCTCTCTCTCTCTCTCTCTCTCTCTCTCTCTCTCGTTGCAACGACAATTGTTGAAAAGAAAATCGCGATTTTGCAACGTGCAAGTTGTAACGCACACCTACGAAGTTAAATCACCATCTTTTTTACTTTAAAGCCGACAGTAGTAGTGATACACATTAAGTGCTATTACAGGAAACACGCTGTTCTAGCGCAAAAGCGTTGCTAAATTTCATAAAATAAAATTCTCTTAGTATCAAAACACAGTTCCAATTATCTTTTTACCTGCGTTGCACACACAAGTGCGAAAATTCTGTGACGAAGAATTGAAATAGATCGAGTGAGCGAGCGAGCAACGCTAAAAAAGAGATGCGCTTTTTTTCTCTTTTACATTCCGATTGCGCGAAACCCCCAGAGCAAACTCAATCTGGAGCAAACGTTCCATTATATAGGAATGGCCGTGACAGTCGACGGACACGACAAAGCCACGGCGTGTACACACGCGTATCATCCTCGTAACGTCGGTATATCCGCGCGTTTAGAGCCTATAATCCCTGGGCGCTATACAGTGCATAAGACGGAACACCACCTAATCTCGCGTCTGAACATCGAGCCAAGCACGACGGGAGGACGCTAAATCGAGATCTAAATTGGAGATCAACCGATCCGTCGGGACGGTCACAGCCCCGGCCAGTCCTTAGTCTAGAGGTCGCGAGTGAATGCAAGATGAACTCGTGCGAAGGATTTAGGCTAATAAACCCCGATTAAAATAAGGAGAGATAATGCACCGAGACACGCGGCAACAGCTGTTAATACTGCTTGAAATTCCAAATCCAACAGCTAATCGCTCCAAAAAACGTACAAGCTACACGACTCGAAATTTACAAAATTATTTTTACGCGCGCAAAAATCAAGTTTTCCAATCCACTTTGCAACTTCGAGGAAAGAGGAAATATCGTTAAAAAAAATTTTTTTTTTAATTAGAATAGAATTATATTTTCAGTTTTCGTTAATCAGACGCGGATAGACAGATGAAAAAGTTACCGCGAGGGGGAAGTCTTTTAAGTAACTTTTATCCGTTTATTCGTCGGTGTTGATAAAAACAAAAAAATTGAAAATCCGATTTCGTTCTTCCTAATTTTCGTCGAAAAATTCTTACAATGGAAACTTTCCGTGTGAAAACTTCTTATAACGCGCGCGTCGCGCAACTGCGACTTGAAATTATTTCGCGGACTGATACGAGGGAGGGAGATTGTGCGCGGTACAGCGCAGAGCAGAATTTACGAGAGCGGACGCCCGGCGCACGGGCGCATAAGAAACAGATTAACGTTCCCGTGGATTAAGAGTCGTTACCACGGCCGAAAGCGGACTTCCGGGAGGTGCGCGTTAGCGACGTGAATTTCTTCACCGTGTGCGAAGGATACGCACGAACGCCGGAGCAAACGTTTCACATACATGAAAGTGTAAACAGAAGAAAAACATGGGAGTGAGAGAGAGAGAGAGAGAGAGAGGAGAGAGATAGCGGATGGAAATGGAAATTCTAATTACGAAAACGGCCGTGTCAGCTGAAGTAACGCGTAACGAAGCCAGCCTACCCTCCCGACAATGAAAGGTCAGCACACACAGTGAGGCTTATCCTCGGGTACCCTATGTGAAGATTACGAAGTGAGGGTGGTTTCACCCTTAACTGATCAGAGTCGTGTTCTGCGATATTCAAAACGTGACTCTCTGTTTTTTTTTTTTTTTTTTTTTTTTTTTTTTTTCTATTTGAAAACATTAAATTTCTAGAGAAAGTACGAGAATTTTTAAAAAGCATGAAACAGAATATCCAAGAGTAATAAAATTTCAAGATGATATTGATTGTTCGATAATAGCTATAAAAATGATTATTTAAGAGAGCAAAACTAAAAACTTACACATTTTTCTGTGGAAACGATTATTTAGACGATAGATAGATGTGCGTTATTCTTCTATTATATATTTCAATACGCCATTATGTCAGAGATGAATAGATCGACGGATTATAATCCACTAATATATAGTAATGTCCTACGCAAGTCTCTATGGGAATTCTCACCGAGTTGATGGCACGGTGATACTCGTGAAATCGATCGTGTTGTAACGTGTCCTTAAATATCTAATTACAGCAATGGGTGCTTTGGCTCGTAGATAAAGCCGACAGTATTCGGCAGATCACAGGATAGCCGAGAGTGTATTAAGCCGGACCGTGTATACAACGTTGTGATATTAAAAATCTTGACGCACGTTGATGACACGCACAATATTATCGCGCAGTTAATATCATCATTCTGTAAAATATATTGATTTGCGCGTGCACGCGCAATCATGAAAGTGTGTATAGTATATAAAGTACATAAATATGTTATTAGAAATAAATTATAAATACATATTTTATAAATATACATTTTTATTTAAAATAAAAGTATAAAGTTTATAAAATATAAAGTATAAAAAAGATAAATTATTTATACAGATACTAAAAATATTATATGTATATATTTACTAACTTATTAATTCAATTAATTTCTATTACTGATTATAAATTGTTGTGCAACAAATTCTTTGACTTTTTCTGCTATGTTGATAATAATTAGAGAAATACGTCCCTTACATATATAATTAATTATATAACCACACGTATACTGTAATATTCGTTTTATAATTATAATTATGTTAGAATTAATTCAATTAATTTCTATACTGATTAATATTGAAATGTATATTAATTAATATTATAAAATATATTAATTAATATTTTATAGTTTAAAGACAACAATTTGCAATCGTGATCAAACCGAAATACCTTCGAAAGATTTTTTGCACATTTAAAAGATTCGTAGAAATATCGAAATTACGATGTACAGAAAAAATACAAAATGTTTTTAAATTTGAAATTATTTCTAGAGAAACTCTGATGTAAAAAAAATATAAGAGAGATATTTACACATCTGTTTACCGGTTGTTATAATATTCTTTCCAAAACAATTTACACTATAGTTTAATAATCAGTCTAAAGAATGTTTATATTTGCTTACAACACAGCATGAGACGTTCGTGAAAACTGAATAAAAAATGTATTTTGCACACGAACGATATATCGCATATAACTTCATTCATAACTTCATTCTTCTGTCATCCAAATTCGCGCCTTCATATTTATTTCAAAATTGTTGCGATATGTACACGCGAGTACATCCTGTACTTTTCGATATAATGGTCTTTAGTGAGAAAAGCTCAGTTTAGAAATAATTCTATATCTGAGTTCTTTGATATATTTCTTTTAGTATACATAGAGCACAACACACTCTTACGCTTGTCAATCGCCGCGAGTATCACTTCAAATGCGTTTTCGGCTAATCTCGTATCTCTACGGCGGCGCTCGGCGACACGCGCGCTTCTGGCTGACAATGAGTATGTTTTGCATCGCGATCTTAGGCCGGATCCGCAATGCTCGATTCAACTAAACGCGCGATTGATCGATTTGCGATAAGCGATTTTGGTCTATAATCGCATCGCGACCTTTGATTTGTCGCCAAGTGTGAATAAAAAACTTTACCCGTTTTTTGTTCAAAATACTATGTTCTCCACGAAAGAAATCAAGTCCGCGAAATATTTAAACGCTGGCACGTGGAAAAGATATATCGGAAAGATGTTCAGTATGTAACCATTAAAAAAAGCAAATATGAAGTATCTGTGCGCGTGGTTGATTTCCGGTACGAAGCGGAAAAAGAGAGAAAAGGAGAAGAAAAGGTACTGTAATAAATTAATACAAGCTGTAGGGTATAATACAATGTTCGAGCATCGTCGGCAATTCCAGCGATTCTGGTATGCTTGATACGAAGCAGAGAATATCTGGAATCCGTCAGAAACGTGGTATTTTCATATTCGGAACGCTCGGAATCGATCGATGACAGTTTAAAGGACAGCACCATTCCTCGGGTGCAAAATTGCTATTGCCGTTCGAGTAATTCTATGATTAAACAGAACTCTCTTTCGCTCTTGGAGATTATTCGCGTTACGTAAGTGTTAAACGCACATACACACACACACATACACAAACATATCGCAGTCTTGAAATAACCTTACCTGTATTTTTCTTATTTCCGTATAGTTATCGCATCATGCAAAAGGACTCTCCACTACAACATGCATACATCTCTGTAACATTAGTGGGATATAGTACGTGTGTGTACGGTTTCATTTTTAATTAACCAGTATTACATAAACGGTATTGCGACGTATTCTGAAATTGTAATTTATTATTTAACAAAACGAAAAGAAAAAGATCAATCAAGTCTCACTATTGACAGACGCTTCAAAAGGGTGCATGTGAAATTCTCAACCTGTTGAAGTCGCAAAACCTGTTTTCTCTACAAGTATTTTGTCGACATTCAAATTTCAATTCGATCAATAAAGGGAGTATGGAAGGGGAGAGGGTATTTAAGGGAGCGAGAGAATTCTTGTCGAGTGGTGCGGCACGCAAAGATTGAATTTTCGGTTTTTCAAAGCCGCCGCAAATTCTCTCTCTCTCTCTCTTCTCTTTCTCCCTGAATCGCACCCTCGCGAATTTTCTCCCTCGATTTGCGCGATTCTGATCGCCCAAGTGATCCTTGACCCATCACCGCCTCTCGTCTTGCACCTTCGTTCGTCGCAGTGCATTTAAATCGACTGCTTAAGTCGACTATATACTAATCTCATAATTCATTTACATATTTAACGCTCGCATCGTCGTCGGCAAAGTTCGTCGTCGTCGTCGTCGTCGTCGTCGTTGTCGTCCAGAGAGGGAAGACAGACGGAGAGGGGCGGGGCAGGGAAGTAAGTGCAACGAAGGGAGTAATTAGTTATGCATGTGTACTTGTCGACCCTACTCGGTCAACTCTTAACTTCTTTAATTTACTAACGCGCGCGAGACAGCAACGAAAATCATCGTGTCAGCAACAAGAGAGCGAAACAAAATAAACTGATGTTTTTCCTCTTGTTTGTTTGGTATCGCGAGATGGACACGAGAACACAATAAGTGTGTGTGTGCGTGTGTGTGTGTGTTCAACAAATTTTGGAAAATGATTGAACTCAATAATCCTCCAAGTGCGCGCGTGCAAAGCAACTCCCGTTAGTCCTTATGCAACTTTGATAACTTAGTCTCCGCCCAAGAAGTTGACTCGGTCGTTACCTGACTGAACGATATCGATTATCGTCCGATGTTCTTGTTTCTCGATGATGAAATACGGTTCTCTCTGACAGGACTGGCAAGAGAGATTGGTGATACGAGGAAGAGGTTTCTCAAGTAGTGGGTCGGTGCCGCTTCGCTCGGTGTACGGCGATGGAAATACAAAATCGCCGTTGGTTTCCGGCAAGCTTCAAATTGCGAAGCTTCGTAGCTATACGTGCGTATATATATATCTATATACATATATATATATAGGTATGCGAACATATATTTCGTATTGGACAGCGTCAGGAAATTAAGCGAGGCGGTCTCAAGGGCGACGTTCGGACCTCAAACTTCGGCTGGGGAACTTTTCTCGGCATTGTGCCTGGATTTATCTCTTCCCAAAGTGTCGAACTGCTTTTGGAGAAGAGAAGAGCCGCGGAACTCAGAAATATATTATTGCTGGTCGTGACTGGTGTACACAAACGTTATTTGCCCATCAAGACGCCGGCGGGCGACGGGGATGTAAGCGAAGACAAGGAAATTACGAATGATGGAAATAATAATTGGATCGTTGTAACATTCAATGACATAATTATTCAGTTGCAATATACCTTCTTTTATATATATATATATATAATATATATTATATATATTAGTTAATTATTTGTCGTAACATATGTAAGTATATAAAAAAAATCAAAATATGTAAGTATATAAAAAATGTAAGTATATAAAAAATATGTAAGTATATAAAAAAGTATATAAATTTTCCTTACAAAAAAAATTCTTTATTTCTGTGGAAAAAAAATAAACAAAGCAGTATACATGAAAACTGGTAGAATTAACTTGATTTGAATAACATAAAAAAAACAAAAAACAATTTTGTCGTCTATTTGGCGAGATTAGAATTTAAAATATTCACACATTTATTCCTTGCTGATGCGCATTGTCCAAGTACTTAGCGGTGAATTGGCCATTGGGATCGTACTTTGTCTTAAGCTGGTTCCATGTTTGCGGTTTCTGAAACAAAATATAGAATCGAATGAAGAATTGTTCCCTCTTTTTTTATCTTTAACCAGAAGAAAAAACTAATAAAAAATATTTTCTTGTATAAGAACATTTTTCCAGAAATACTTTCATTAACATAAAACTACGCTAAATATTTCCAGAACTAGTACTAAAATAGATTCAAGATAAATCGGATCGAAGATCGACTCTCTTCAAAATGATCTAAAACGAACGTTCGAGATCAAAATCTGGGCGAGTTCCGAAAGAGGGGAACCGAATCGAAGGAGTGGCGGATTCACATCGCCGTTAAATTATTTGGCTACGAAAGTTTTCCGGGTGCGGTTTGCAACCGGGACACCCCCCTCCGCTTGTCTCACGTCCACGATCCACATAGCGGGAGAGGGTTAACCTGTCTGTGTGTGAAAGTCAAACTAGTTCCGCGACATTTAAACTGGCTCGACGTATTCCCCGAGTGTTCTCCTCCCTCCGGTATCAACTCATTACGCGGCCCTGCGTTTAATTAGCCCGGCGAAAAGTGACGGGCCTGGGTATGTGTGAGTACGAGACGTATGTGTGTGTATACCTTGTTGACTAGAAACCGGATGACCTTCTCGGTGCCCTTCTTTTGCTTCTCGCTGCACTTGCTGCACTCAGTTGCCAGCGCGTCCGGAAGGCTTTCTGAAACGAAGAGAAAGAGTTGCACGCAATGAAAATCCAGATCAGGGACAAGACACAAAATTGCAACAACTTCGATATAATGCAATCGTTACGTGCGCGGTTGGTGTGTATTACAATTGCAAAGATGTCGGTTCCAGGTTTCGTTAAAAGAATGACCAAGTTTGTTTATTCTCGCAGAAACGTTAATTTAACTCTTATATTTCTTTATTATCACAGGATACTCGACAAAGTAAATCTTTCGCGCATGTGTTGCTTCTATTTTGACAAGAGTTTCCTCTGAAGAGAGAGAAAAAGAGAGCGGTGTTCATAATAATGTATGTTATTTCTCAAATATGCGGACGTCCTGCAGAATTCTCCTCTCGGCTTTTTTGCCCGTCTCGCGTCATTTGCACCAGCTGCTCTGGTCAGCTGGCCGTACACCCGCGCATATATCGCTCGTGAATTTTCTGAGACAAGGACTATATATCCTCAGTAACGTATTACCGTCCATCGCACGTTTTATCTCACGATGGGATAGCATGTAAGAGGAAAAAGAAATTCGAGAGAAAGAAGACGGAAGAAGAAAGCGATAAACGTGATTTCAACGGAGAGGAATAAATCAAAAATATCGTGACACACAATGCAAAAGTAATTAATAAAAAAACTTCGCGGGGATATAATTCACCAAAAATTTCTCGTTAAATACAAACTTCTCGTTCTATGTTACATAAGATTTGTTTGTAGCGAGAAAAAAAAATGTTAGCGAAACGTTTGCAGTCAAAATTTTTACATCAAAAAACATTAATTAAAATTTGTTGTCTGTATTTTGCTTAAAACCGTACGGCGCGAACGTCTCGCCAACGACTGTGTAGGCAAGGTACCAAAATCTCTTCAACGACAAGCGTTATACCATTCATATCTGAAGTCGAGAAACGCGATTATGTGTGCGCTACTTGGTACATATGTAACGTCGTTAACGAAACAATCTTGCATCGCGCATCCTTCGACGGGATGAGACGAGGTGGCCATTAGTGCCAAGGCTGATTCTCCCGTGCATTAGAAAGCGTGCGAGAAAGATCGTCATTACTATCTCATTTCGTCGTGCATGTTTCTCGCCGCATTATCGCGCCACGCGAACACCGGATGCCTGACGTCGAATATTCCTTGCAATATTCCGCGTCGCGTTACGTTACAGAAATTGTGTTTTATCGTAGCAAGACGATATTAAGAGAACACACAATGTATAATCTACAATGTATAATCTACTCGTTTATCAAAGCGTAATAAAACGTGAAATAATCAAATAATAATAAATTTTTTAGCGCGCACTGACCTTTGAGTTCCTTGCCATCGGGCGTGCAGTTTCCTTTGTCCAGCAAACAGTTAACGTAGTTTCTTAGCAAACGTTCGCTCTGTAGAATCGAGTCTAAATCGACATTGTCATACTTGGTCGTATATTTATCCTCGGCTAGAACGCACGCTACTGCGAGCACGACAACGAGAACTAGAACCTGTAATAAAAATTAGAATATTTCTTTGATAAAGCACAGAAAGAATATTCGGAAATTTAAATGCATATTTCGGTAAATATGCATTTTAGATCACACCTCACCGATTTTGTTGCGCTTTAGATGTGTTGTAGGGCAGGTTATTACTGAGTAATTGTCTAAAAACATTTCGCGAGGGACGGCCTTGGTTTAGGATACATGACAATTTGAAGCTTCAGAAATTAAATGTTTTACTCTAGATATTACAAGCTGATATTACGAACAATGAAGTTTGTGTATGTCGAATGGAATGTAAACGAAGCTACAAGGTAATTCAAATTGAATTATACATACAAAATAATTTATAATTATTCAAGTATTCTTTTCACTGCCGGCTATATCGAAGAATTTATTTAAAAAAAAAAATATCCATTTACCGAACGCATACAACGCGTTGTTTTTGATATTTTAGCAAAATATTATCCGCTTTCAATGTAATAAAAAAAAATAAAATATCTGTATGTAAGTCATTCTTTATTTTTTCTTATTTCTTTATCGCATAGGATCCGATTCAATGTCGCTTCATCGAAAGTGTACATGGTTTTTCGGAAGAGGAGAGCAGAGGGAGGAGAGAAGCTTCTTTTGCGGGGGGGGGGGACAAAGCCCCCTCTCCTGCCTACACGCTTACAACACAAACGAAAAAAACAAAAATAGTAATATTGTTCAGAAACTTTACATTGCTATATCGAGACCGAAATCAAGGCCGTTTCCCACGAAATTTTTTTATAAATTACTCAGTATGATCTGTTCGATACAGATACATATCTAAAGCGCAACAAGATCGGTGAGGTGTGACCTAAAACGCATATTTATCAATATTTCTATACTTTAATATGTTGTATGAGTAAGAATAAGATTAACAAACGCGATAGTTACGAATTTCCTGAGAATTCTGAACATTATAATATAAATATATACGAATTCAAAAAGACTTCATTCGCGCTCAACGATCATAAATACGTCGATAGCGACTGCGCGAACAAAGTGTCGGGAACGACTCCAGCCTCTGCTTTCGACGCTAAATGTCAAGTGTGCGTACGTGTCTAAATGTTTGCCGCCCTAACCCGGGGCGTTCACAATCGGCGTTGCGCCGAAACGCAGAATTCGCATGCGAGCGTATTTAGCTCGTGATATGAATACCAACGAGCGTACGCTGCGTATATGTTATAACGTTGCTCGCTCGGCAGTATATAGATCGTACGTTAGTCGATGATTCTATGGAAATTCCTCTAGGCCCATCGAAAATACAGAGCCGTATGTGTACACATACGGAGATCCCCAGAGGCTTATATGGAAAACAGGGACAGAGACTCGCGCGCGCACGCACTAGCGTGTTGAACGCCTCATTAGTAGGTAAAGACAAAAGTGAACGACCAGCAGAAGCTGAGAGCGGAGCTCTTCGTTTAGAAATCAATTCAATTATACGGAGTGTGTCAAACGCTTTCTCAAATGCGGCTTGCATGAAACGTTTAAGAGACATTTCTGTTCTCCGCATGCGTTCGTGAGGAACGTCCAATCGTGTACTTTTACGTACGATATACGACGTACATACATGAAATATAACAAGAATTTGATGTACGTTTTTTGTTTTTTAATTTTAGAAAAATCTGATTCGTGTGTCACAACTGCTTGCGACAATTTTATTTAACTACGGTTAAGTTGTTGTTCAAACGAATATCATTTTGTATATGCGAGTATTACGACAAAAAAAACTGGAACAATCAATATCACGTTGTGAAGAAAAAAGTAATATCACTTAAATATGGAACATTTGTCCGTTTAACTTCGAGTTATAAAATGACATCGAGTTTTTTAGTTACAAGATGTTGTTTCAATGTTTTTACATGAAGAATCTGAAAAAAATGACTGGACCTTGAACTATGAAAACCGGGACCCAACTTAGAGCTGGTGGGAAAACAAGCTTTCAGGTCGTAAATTAAAACGAGTTTAATCTCTCGAAGTTTCTGTTTACTTCTCGTTTCGATTCGGTCGTTTATTTACAGTAAACTTCACGCGTCTTTTCCTCCTTCCTCTCGCACGTGTTCGACTTAGTTTTACATGACATTTCAATTTTTTTTTTTTTTTTTTTTTTTTTTTTTTTTTTTTTTTTAAGAAGTTTTTTCTGACGCGTAATGTCAGAAAGAAATCTAATTTTCTGTCGCGAACTTGATTTTCATCGTGAAATTGATTTAATTCGACGAGAGTGGCGGCAATCCCTTCGCTTCAAACTCGAAGTGAAGGGATTCCTCACCCCCGAAGACCACGACCAGATGGTTACGCTAGTACATAACGGGTTAATGCCGAGGAGTTAGTTAGGATGTTAATTAGTATAGAATAGACTTGCTCCGCAGAGAGAGAGAGAGAGAGAGAGAGAGAGAGAGAGAGAGAGAGAGAGAGAGAGAGAGGAGAAAGAGACGTACGCACGATACTATACTTTGACAAAAGATAAAGTAAAGCGCGCAAAGGGCAGGACCAAAATGATGTTATTCTGTGGCATCGCCTAAGGACGTTTAATCCTTCAGTGAAAAGGATGCCAGGACAATAATACGAAACTACAACGTGTACACAAACCAATTGTGTATTGCGTATAATAATTTTTTTTTTTCTGTACTTGAACAGGAAAAACTTAAGCGTTTAACTAAACTCAAACACTTTTTCTGTAAATATTGAATTTTTTTACCTAAATGGTAACAAACTTGATGTTGGGATTACGATGCGATAAGAAAAATTTATAACCGACTGACACATACCTTCATAATTGCATCATTATGCAATCGCAGCTATTACGACAAGTAACACTTCCTGACGCCTTTCACTCTCATGAAGAAATTTCACCTCGTTTCTACGGGAGTGTTGAACAAAGAACGTACGCGCCAACGACAAAATCGTAAAAACACGTGCTACGTTAGCAGCAGCACGCGAATTAATAGCGAATTTTTGCGAAGATGTGCAAAGAGACAGATGTTGAATCGTCATAGGAAACCTTTAAACGGTCTCTAAGGTCGTTAACAACTTGAAACAGCCTCCCGATGTACCAAAAACTCCCGAGCAGCATTATTTCACATTTGGTTTCTCTCAGGATCAGAATTTCGCCAAATAAAAGACAATTGAGGTTTAATTTTTACAACAAAAAAAAAAGAAAAAGACAAGATACACAAAATTCAAAAATAGAGTAAATCTTTAAAAGTAGAAATATCTGTATACTCAGAAAAAATAAAGCAGATAATATCAGAATTTTTCCACTCCACAATTCACACATATACGATATATCTTTATTCTTTAAACAAGAGAAAGAAACATTACACTTGTATGTTTGCGTGACGGATTTTTGCAAACATTTTTGTAAAAAAAACCGGCGAGAGAAAATTACACTCACGATTAATAACACAGCAGAGTCGCCTCAAGGAATGAAAAAAAGCAGACGAGACAACGACAGAAACAAAAAGGAGACGGAAAGTGAAGGAAAAACATTGGATAATATATTTATTAAGAAAAAAAAACAAACAGAGAGAGAAAAAGAGAGAAACAGAAAACATGAAAGACGTAGGGTATAAACGGTGAGCAAAAAAGTAGGAATTACGCTTACCTTCATGTCGAAGCGGAGATTGGCTACTGATGCTGGCGGCGTCGCCGATCAGCTGCTTTATATCTTGTTCCCAGTCCAGTGGCTGGACCCCGAATTCATCGAATCGGCCTGACTTGCGGCCCCTCTCAGGTCCCCGTTCTTTTCATCGTATCCTTGCGATTCTGCGAAGAAGTCGGAAAGTGCAAATGGCGCGTGCGTCATCAATGTGCAAATCTTTAAATGTACGTTCGTCTCTCGCGATGTATTCGCAGATCACTGTCACGTCGTATAAATATTGATCGATACACAGCGTGTTCCTTTAACCGATTCGAAAGTTTTGAACGGCTTCTGCTTTCCGTTCGGCTTGAAATCTATTTTGCATTTTGCATACGTGAAAGTTTTTGATCTTCGGTCAGAGAAACGGAGAAAAAAGTATTTTCTTATTAAACGGTCGGCAATTTTATTCCTTCTCTTGGAAAAATTCTACGGAAAAGAAACTCCCGAGATCTTCGACGTACTTTTACTGTCTGAAAAAAAAAAAGATTCACCGGACAATGGATTGCAACGGGTTCTCGTCCGAGGGGGGCAATCGCGAGAATTTGGCGCGCGACATTAGAGAGGGAGAGAAAACGTCAGCGCTTTTGCACGAGCGCGCGCTCGTTAGCAGAATTCAGCCGGAATTGCAAAAATAATATTTGGCCGGCATTAAGTTAACGGGCGTACGCTCGTACCTCGTTAACTTTGCCGCTCCGGTCGCGGGGCGAATTATTGCTTCCGTTCCGGTAGCTGCGCGAAAACAGGCGATTCGCGCGAAAAAAAATCCGTGCCCCGCGGGTTAACGTCAGGCGTTGCGCAAGAGTTGCAGTTGCCGCACATATAAGAGTTGCGTTCAAAGTCTATATGTACCTGACCAATGATGCATCTTCTGAAAGCTAGATACATATGTACGTATGTTGTTGTGTTAACCGAACCAATTTGCGGAATGCTGTAAGTTGCGCAATTTGTGTGTTAAATGTTTTTTTTAATTGGAAACTACGTAACAAAATACAATGTACTGTAGTATAGTAATAAAATAATATCACGTACATACAAAAGTGTGTGTGTTCTTTCTGTAAAATATGTTTCTACTGAATCAATAATAAAATTCTTTTTGAGCTTTTTTTGCTGAAAAAAACATTATATCGCACACACACACACACACACACACACACACACACACACACACACACACACACACACACACACACACACACGTACGTGGTTTTATAATATTTGCTTTCTGGATTATGTGTAATAATAGAAAATTTATACAGAATAGAATGTTTATACAGAAAAGTCTATATTAGTTTATTGCTGTATTATTGTGAAAGCAGCTGGTCGGATCAATTAAAAACAAAAAGAAAGTCGTGTTAATTAACATTTTTTTTTTAAATATTTTATTAATATATAAATTTATGTTTTTTGCAGCATTCAAAATTATGCGCCCTGTTTGTCGCTCAGGATTTTATGACTCGTAATAAATTTATCCGACCGTGCATATAATAGAACATGGAATATTGTATTATTATATCGAGAGGCCGGTCGTGTGCACCTGTTACGGACATCTCCCGCGTAATCCATATTTTACAAACGCAATATCGATAGCCGCCAGCGAGATATATTTCCTTTGTTCCGCCTAGAATTAACATCATTAATAAATTACAACATCAAGAATGATTAGCGGCGTTTTACTCAGGCTCATTCGGAATCGGATGTTATCTACAAAGAACAATCGCAAAAGTGAGCGCCACTTGAGTGAGTATGTAAAAAATGCGTGTCTGAATTTCCAATACCATCAGAGGAGCATACACAATTACGATGCGTATACGTTTGCCAAAATGTTTCACACAACGTGTGTTTCAAGCTTTAAATTTTCTTTTACAGCTTTAAATTTTCTACAATACTTTTGTATAACCAGAATATGTAGTTCTGTGTGCAGGCAAAGTACAAAGAGAGAATAGTCGAACTTCAAATATAAAACCTACCTAAACAGTTTAATTTAAACCCATCTGTCATTCTTTTCCGTGCTATAACATGAACTGCGGTGCACGTTAGCAATAATTCAAGCAAATTATTATTAATCCGCATTTCCTAGCAATCTGTGCGTCTAATTAACCTAATTGTTTATTATTAATTTATATTACAATGTTATTCAAATTATAATATATCCTGAATATCCGCAAAATATGGAAATCAATCGCGCTCCAACGTATACGAAAACGGAACATGGCTTGACGTGAAGCTATTGAGCAAAAAGTTATTGACAAAAATGGAATCGGCATGAAAAATACAATTTGCATACTGGTAATTTTTGGATATGCATAATAAATAATAAACAATCTTGCAATATGCTTAAATATTCATGACGATACTGTGATTTTATACAAATAATTTTAACATATGGTTATATATGAAAGAGGAGAGAGAGAGAGAAAATTTTAATTCTTATTTCGATATTCAATCTCTGAATATTTGCTAACAAAATATAAAAATTTATTCTTTATAAGTTTTTATAAAATGTCATATTTTTTTTTTTTTTTTTTTTTTTTTTTTACGTCGCAACTTCGTTATACAACAAAAACACTTCTCAACAAGTTCCACTTGTGTGTTTTTGCGGTATATAAAAACAGAACATGTTAATTTATGTTTCGACAAAGGTAAACTCTTTATCCTCTTTGATATGAAAATAAAGAGATGATTTATGTATGTATATTAAATATGCGTTTTCTTCTTTTATAGACGTCGATACTGGCAAATTTTATACATTACAGTTGTTTTTGCCGCTGCTATATATTATTTATTTGACAAAACACACAAAAATAGACGAGTAGTATCTATTTATATGTATGCGAAGCAAAGCGATGACGCATAAAAATAAGCCTTGAGCAACTTAAAAGAAAGAAAAAGCGAACATATATTTTTTACGTATTCTCTTCCACAAAACATTTGTATAGTTTAACATAAATTAGCGTTGAAAAAACGTCGATTCTCATTATAATCAACCAAGAAGTAATACCGTAAATTAGGTAATAATTTTTTCAAAATAAAGACGACTGAACAATCAATTTGTTTGCTAGTGAAACTAGTTTCTGATGTAATCAATATTTATCAGTATTTATTTCTTGGTATAACAAAAGTAAAATAAAGCAAACGCGTTAAAGTTACAATCGCAAGTAGTCGTAAAAATTTGATGTTATTTTTAAAATTAAAAAAAGAAACACTCAATAACAAAACTTTGACGCAGATAAAAATTGTAATGTTTAATCTACATTTTAAGAGAAATTAAATATTATTAAAACAGTCAAATGTCTCAAGATCGAGAACAGAAATAGCAGATGTAATTGGAACGAATAAAAAAAAATTGTGCAAGTACGCACCAAACCTTTGGGAAAATTCAAGGAAACTCAGGATAAGAGAGAAATTCCGCGTTGTGTTCTTATACACGACTTGGAATCACCTGGTGGCCGTGGCCCTCCCCCTTCCTCCTCTCCCTTCCATGTACTTTAGCGGCTCGGTTTTTAGATATACTTTTAGCATGAACCGAGGGGCTTTGAATTTGCGCTCGCGGAATATTCCATGCGAAATCCAGACGTAACCCAAGCAAGCACACACTGTGCTTGCCCGCGTGTCCTTGTTCGCTTTGAATTTATTATAACTTCGCGTACACAAGGATATCTGTCCGAACCCTTCCACGGCAAGCGCGCGCGCGCGCGCCTCAGCTCTGTAGAAATTCAATTCGTTATACGCCCCTGCGCGCGTTATTTTATTATGTCCAGACGCTGCAAAAAACTACACACAGATAAGACAACTTTTTCCCTTCACACACACTTTTTATCTATCCTCACTGGAGATTCTAGATGTCAAAAATATTATCTTCAGTTTCTCATTAATTGATATTCTGATTTATCTTCTTGAGTTTTATATGAGTATTATTCATGAATAAAATAAAATAAAACAATACTGTGCAAAACAATATTATTAAAACTATAAATAATACATAAATAACGTAAATAATATTTGTAAATAAAATTAAGCATTTTATAATGTGTTATAATTGTTATTTCTAGTTTTAATAGTGTTAATTGTTTGCAATGCCCTGAAGTAGCAAAGCCACGTCAAACTTTGACGTCAATATTATTTTGCTGCTGAGGTTAATTTCTTTTTTTTATTTTTTTTTTTTTTTTTTATTTTTTTTTTTATAGTTGTATTTTTTGGTTGACGTATCCAATTTTACGGATATAAAATTCCTTACGGATATAAAATTCAAAGTTCCTCATTTCTTTTGTTATTAGTAAAAGGATTGCACAACTCTAGATATACATATGTATATTTTTTTCTCTCTATTTTTTTCTTTTTTTGTCCAATGTAAATTTACACGTAGACAGAAAACCTGCTCTCGTAGACTTTAGCGCCAGACGAACACGTGTCCACGCATACATGATGTATGCTGTCTTGCGGAGACAAAGGTTGGTCCTGGCACACCTAATATTTGACGCGCCAAATGTCTGCTACGAGTTGTCATGTTTGCAATAATATACAAGAGTTATTCTGAAATTACCACTTTCTCCCCCATTCTTGTGATTCATTTTACAGTGAATATTCAAACTGGCGAACCATTACCAGCTTTTGGCTGTTATTGTATTTATTATATCGTTCGCATACTGCGAAAATTAAATATGACAATAATGATATTTACTACAAACTGAGCATTGAGAAATTATTTAATATAAATAATAAATAATAACTAACGTAAAACAATTTCATATTTCACGTATATGAGTTTTATTCTTGTATTCGCGCATTTATCACTTTTATAATCGCGGAAAATATAGCGCAAGAAAAAAAAGAGAGAATACTACACACTCGCATTTATGCTCTTTCTATGTTGCTCACGTCAGATTTTTGCGAGCTCTTTTACCTCACGCATATAAATATATATACGAACTCCAACGTTGAACATATCATGTAACACATATGATCAATCAGAAAACCAAACGCGCACAAGTTTCGCTGTCGATTACTCGTAAATTTTTAACAGTAAGCGTAATTTTACCGTAGACGATAAAAATACCGTATCAAAACACAGAGAGATAAGTAAAACAGATCTACTTCGAAAAGAAAAAACGTTTTTTTGAGCGTAAAAAATGTGACAAAAAATAAATATAAATCACATTGAAAATTCGCGAAAAATTAAATATTTAATTCCGTGTCACAAAAGAACTGAAATGTATAAGAGCGTGATCGCTTTTTATATTTAATCCGATATTGAAATTCGACAAGCAGGAAATATACGAGGCTTCTATAAATATTTGATTTGCTATCAAAAGGGTTATGGATCAAATTTCCGCGTAAGCGATGATCGCTTTATTGTCGGTGATCGTCCATATGCAGACGCATAAGGGAATTGCGCTCTCGTTACGTATGCGTGATGCATAGCCGAGTGTTCAGCCCGAGCGCTGTCATTATCGTCGCGATTATGCATATTCAGATAAGCAATCAACACCATTGAGGCTCCGGGCAAGGGTCGCGCAGCTTGAAACGAGGATTTGCTCGAGTGCTGCTATCAAAACTGTAGAAAAAAAGGACCACAAGTACTAGTAGTTTTTTTGTTTCTTTTTTTTTTTTTTTTTTTATTAAAACCAGTACCGAATATATGCACATAAATAAAAAGAACAAACAGCAGTTAAAAAAAAAAAAAAAGAAAAAAAAATACAAAAACAGCAATTGCGCTGAGAAACGAAAGTACATACATGGAAGAACAAAAACAATTGTATTTAATTTAAGAGACTCGTTCTCAACCTATAGCTCAGTTGTGCGGAATTAGTGAGCAGGAGATCCTGCAAGTTCGAATCCGACTAACGAGCACATTCGCATTTTTTACGGGTCGCTTTCCGAGCTGACAACTCTCATCGAGAAACATATATCTCTGCCTCAAAACTTCTCACAAATAGAGAAGCGTCTTTATGCATCTTTATTGGGTTCGGAGTCCACGTGTACGTTGGTTTTTACACTCGAATTTGCATACATGAATGTAGAAGAGAGAATCAGAAGAAAGACATGTTCTGTCGTTATAAAATCCGTTATATGTACACATACATGAGTATATATAAAAACTCATTTTTTTATTTGAACAGCTGTAAAAATAATCTTTCGCAAATTGCATTTACATTAGAGTTTTATCTGTACATCCCTGAATGTGAACCACTTACGTTTGACTCTTGAAAACACGTTGTTCAGAGGCGACAGCAACCATAAGGATGTTTAATAACCAGGCCAGCATTATCCTAGAAATTGCTCGACGGCAGCTCGGCGCGCGCGAGCCGGTCTCGCAATTTCGTCGTCGACAAGAACGGGCCACTAAATCCTAGAGGGAAAAGTGTCCCTGCTCTCGGCGCGCGGCGTATCGTCGTCAGTTGGATCGCATAATCGGCGATTTTTTTCCCCGCACTTCGCAGAACAAGACGACGTAGTATCGCGTAAGTAAAAAAAAGGGTCACGGAAAAGAGACAAAGAAGACAAGTGGCCGTAGATGGCAGAAAAATATACGGGGTGTCTCGGCACGGGTATTATACTTTCAATTCTACGAGCAAGAGACTTTTTAAATGCGGGAAAGATAGATTGTATGCATGCGCGATTCATTGTGTTGCATTCATTTTGTCAGACAAAAAATACAAGAACAATAACTTTACATGATAAAATAAGAAATAAAATTTTAAAAACAATTGAGAGAAATATGATTCACTTACAATTAGATGTTAAAATATAAAGAGTTTTTAATTGTAAGGTGATTGTGAAAATAATAAAAACTCGATGCTGTATCTTCAGAGATTATATACATATATACATATATATTACACACATATATATGTATATGTAATATATTCTATATGTATATAAAATATATGTATATCATTATATTATATATATATTTTTTAAGTTAGAATATATAGAATATTATATAAAATATTATGTGCTATTTAACGTTAATAAATTCACAATGTTTTAATAGTTTTTATTCGGTTGTTAGTTGTAAAGACATTAACATTAAAAATGAGAGAAGAGAGAGAGAGAGAAAAAGAAATTCGTTGAGAAATCTGCGAGAAACACACCGAGTGAGCACGCGATACCTCGGGCACCCGGTATAATGTTTTAATTTCGCGGAAAATCTGACGATGTAATTTCTGGAGTAGAGCGACGCCCGGCAATTGTTTCAGCCGGCTTTCACCCCCGCATTATTCATGAGTCGGTCCCTCTTTTTTCGCCAACAAGAAGAACGACACTCTCTCTCTCTCTCTCTCTCTCTCTCTTTCTTTCTTTTTCTACTTTCGTCAGTCTCTCCTCTTCGTTGGTGTTCTTTCTTTTTTTTTTATTTTTTTTATTTTTTTTTTATTTTACCGAGAATGATTATTTTTGGAGCCTTCAGCTCATAGAATTGTACACACATACGTTCGGATTGTTAATCTTTCTATTAACTCCAGAGAAAGAAATCAATAAATCTTTATTCCATATAAAAATTTATTCGTTTAAAGTGTACAGACACACAGTGACTTTTTTTCTTATTTGTTTAAGAAATATATGTTTTAATTTATATTTGTATGTTACTTTTTAATATGACAGATCTTATATCACATGCTCACGCGATCGCGACGGCAAATCCGAATTAATCACGAGCCAATTTTAATAGCGCTAATTATCATATAATTTCCACGAGATCCCGATCCGCAACACCACGAACGCTGCTGGCTAGCTCTCTGCGCGCAATTGCGGAAATCGCCGTAATTCGGAACACGAGTACTCGGGAATAGCATTTTCCATCCCCCGAGGAATTCCATAATAGTATATATCACCTCTCATAATTCCCTGGGAGGACCTTATGGCTCTTTTCCCGTGAGGGACGCGAGATAAAACAAAAGTATACAGTTACAATTTATAAGTGTATAAACTTACAACAAAAAGAAAAAAACCTCGTAGTACGTGATGATATGATAAAATTTATCACGAAGATATGACATGTCTATAATTTCATTGTTCTAGAAAAAAAAGTTGGTGATAATGCTGTAATTTCAGCATTTTCGTCATAAAGCGTGCAATGTTTAATCATTATTTTGCTAAATATTAAGAGAATTTTATTAAAGAATAATAATAATATCACTTCTGATTGCTATTATATATTTTACTTGTAGATTCTATTCTCATATCTCGTCGCACACCTCCACGCGCGTTTCTCTCCCTGGAATCTCGATTTAGAGAAGACCGCAAAAGGCGTCGCCTCGAGCCTTTTCTCTCTCTTTCTCACACATATATTTTCACAGAACAAAAAGATCGGATAAAAATTCTGAAAAGGTCCATTTGTTCTCTGCGATATGCAATACTTAAATTTCTATCGCATTTGCCGAAGGGTGTCATCTCGATTGGCAAATTTTTATTTTTCCACGTATTTCACGTTCTCTTTCAAATAATTACGGAGTTTTATCACGTATTCTCTTCGATAAAGCATTTTATTATTTATTATAGAAAATTTTTTTCATTAATTTATTATCGTAAAGAGGAATATGTCGGATTTGTACTGTTTTTTTTTTTTTTTTTTTTTTTTTTTTAATCGAATACCGATGCTTCTATATTCAATACAAAAAGAGAATATCGATATCTCCTTTTAAATTTTTAAGCATCGTCTGCGAATCCAAACGCGCAGTTAGCAGATATTATTTACGGATAACGTATATACGCTAATAGATATTTCCCAGCGATCGATCGATACAGCTTCCTCAGCAGTTTGGTTGAGATACAAGTTAAATTAATAAGCCCTACATAGTCGAGAACTCGCGCATTATTCAGTCGAACGGCAAGGAGACGTCATGGCACGGAGCGCAACTCTTGCAATTCCTGTCGGTTTCTCGTTAGCGGTGCGGCGGTAGCGCAACGGCTTCGCAAACGAGCTGAACCGCAAGCTCGAAACGTTACGATTTCCACCCTTCGAAGAGGTGAGAACGCGTAAAAGAGGACTGACGCGGAAATAGCGCTCACACGTATACCGAACGCGAAATCCTTTTGGTTTCTACGAGTAATCAACTTAGGAAAACGCTCGCTCTTTCATCAATTGTGTAAACATGCATTAGCACACCTTTTTCGCATCGACGCGCTCTTTTCGACGTGCTACGAAAACACATCATTTAATTAAGACTAGAAAGCAAATAAATTCTGTTACATTGGATACCTTAATTTACAAAGAAAAACAAGCAGATAAAATCGCACTTATAAAATATTGATTAAAGGAACTTCGATCAAAAAATCACAACGCATTATACTTTCTTGAGTTTATTTATTAGTAATATTTACATCTCATTATGTATTTAAATAAAAGATTATTCGATAAAGACACATTCAAGAAGAGTAAAAGATCCTGAAAAAAAGTTTTAAAGAAAAGTTTTTTTCATAAAATAAAAGTAAGTAATATAAAAAATAGTAAAATTAGTATAAATTTTCTCAGATAGCAAATACAAATAATTAATCACGGCATTCAGAGATCTTGGTGGTAAAAAAATATCATCACATATTCGATTGAATTTTATTATTTAAACGATCAAGAAATTTAAATAAGATTTTATGTAATATATAAAAGTCAATGCAGATGTCAAGGCAAAATATTATCAAGTTATTTATATAAGTCTACATATATAAGATATTTGCCTTTAATAAATAAGAATTACCTTTTTAAAAGTTGACTTCCCCGTTTTATTGGATTTCAATGAAACCTGAAAAATAAATAAATAGTACTTATTAAAAAAACAATTATTTGCACACATAAATGTTAATAACAACTTTATAGAATCAGAAGTAGCAAATTTAAAATCATAGCATTCAGAGATGTGTGATAACATCATTTTTACTTAAGTTAAACTCAACACAAATGACATAAAAAAACTACTAATACCTTTATTCATTTCACATAAGATGAAAG